>OX465244.1:24199347-24257347 GCA_949987775.1 Aproaerema taeniolella | reverse complement strand
CAAGGAAAATTGTACAGAATGTGACTTACACCATTCATTTGCATTTTGTTTATAAATAGATTCGTGAGTTGCATACCGGCTTTTTGATCTTTGTTAGTGTTTCATAACCAGATAACTTTAGACCAAAATGTGTTTGAAATAAAATACAGTTTTCTTTAAAACTTATTATTGTTAAATTGAGTATATCGCTCACTTTCACACGATTTAAAATCAATGGGTGCGAAAGAGATAGTTACAGTTTCCTCGCTTTTGCATTCACACTTACTTTAGCCGCTCCGCTCGGCTATTGACGTATTTTTTGTTCATTTCAACGCACGTGTCGGTGAAGTAATTACCTCAAGGACGCATATATCCAAGAAATTGAATTGTTACTGTTCAAAAATGAAGAAGAAGCTAGATTCCTTGCAGGAAAGAAAGAATATCGTACAGTCGTTGGAACAACGCCGCCGCCGGTCTCCTCAAAGGTAAGTTTATTATAAAGACATATTTTTGTTATAAACTTGAATTTGTAGTACAAGTGTAGTAGGTATTTATTTCATACTGCAGTCATTTAATTATATGGTCATTGGGGTAGGCAGAGCATTAAGTTTCGATTATTCTTCTTATCATGTAGGTATAGTCGAGTCTGTGGCAAAGTTGACTAAACCTGTTATCAGACTTTTTAAACCGCCAAACGGCCTATAAGGTAAAGGAAAGGGAAAAGCAAAAGGAAAGGGGAAAACTACAGCAAACGAAAGTACCTCAGAACAGCCCAGAGAGTCAACACTTCCCGAATTAAAATATAACAATATTCGATATCCTATTACTAGTGAAAAGTACAATGACTTAAAAGCAATGTGTGAAAGTGGGTTGATCCCTAAAGTCTTTCATAAAGAGTACCTCAACTTACCCAACAATAGTTCAGTTAAGGACACTCTGCCTCAAACTGACGAAGAAGATGAAGTTATTGAAGAGGAAGAGTAATTTGCACAGTACTTAGCTGCTTGATTTGATTGTTATTGTGTATCAATTACGAATAAGGTTATCTGTTCCGTGCGAGATTCAAAAGTTATCGGTATAATTATACAACCTATAGGCGATATCTTACTACCATTATAACAATTCAGCACTACATCACACGAACGAAGACTTTGCTTCGAACTCAAGCAAGTTTTATAGGTATCATACGGCAAAACTGACACTGCACTACCGCTATCTATTTCGGTTAATATGCTGACGCCGTCCATTGAGACCATTTGCCGCATAGGTTCTCCATTAACGCACTCAATACTAAATAAATTGAATTACCTTTTATAGTGTCGTCGTCGTTGTCGTTCACAGCCAAGTAATAATTATTACTTTTTGCACTGGATTTACACATTCGCAAAAGATGTCCTTTTTGATTGCACTTCCTACAGGTATAATCCGCAAAACGGCACTTTTCTTTGGTATGGCTTTTGTATCCGCACACTTCACATTTCTTTGCACTAGCATTATTTCTTGTTGCTGCTGCCGCGGAACCGCTTGCGGAGCGCGCCACCGAGCCGCCGCCACCGTCAGCTGTGCGCAGCGCGAACATGGGCTGCGCGGTCGCCGCCGCCGTCGGTGCTACTCCGCTCGACCCAGCTTGCAGCGCAAGCCGTGCGCATCGCACGCTTTGTGCGATCTCCAACGCTCGAACGAATGTTAACGTCTCGACATTTTCTGCAAACAACTTTTCCTTCTCCTTGGAAGGTTCCAAACCTAACACAAAACGATCTCTAAGCGCAGTTTCCAGTTCTGTTGATTTATAACCACAATGCTGCGCTAAACTTCGCACTCGCGCTGTCCATTCAGCCAAGTCTTCTCCACTTCGCTGCTGCGCCATGTTGAATTTCAAACGCTCACCGAACGTACTCTTTTTCGGTTTAAAATGAGCATCTAATATCTTCAACAGTTGGTCGTACTCCACAGTCTCCACAGCCGTTGGAAAAGCTAGGTCTCTTGCAACGCGGTAAGTATCTTCCACCAAAGTCGTGAGCAACAATGCACGTCGTTTCAATTCCGCCTTGTCGTTGTCTCGGGTGATGTCGTTCGCCGCGCAGAACTGCTCGAACCGACTTTTATAAATGCTCCATTCCTGCACGCGGTGGTCGAAAGTGAGACTGCCGCCGAACATCGTCGTGCTTCCCGTGTTAGCCATCGTGACCAATAATTGTCCTGTATCCAGGAATATCCCGGATTTGAAGAGAAACACGAAATCACTTGCACACCGTTTAATCGTCGGCTACAGACTGCCCGCTCAAGTTATAAAAAGAGCGAGGGTAGGAATTTATAAAAATACCTACAACACAATATCCAGAACAATTGTGAAATCAGTGTCTTTTTTTATGAAGTATCAAAAATGGTTCAGAAATAAAAAATATCAATGTTATGATTATGATCCTCTTTAGTTTGAGGAGATGTCCAATTAATAAAAAAATGTAGTTTTTGTTCTCTTCATTTTTAGGGTTCCGTACCTCAAAAGGAAAAAACGGAACCCTTATAGGATCACTTTGTTGTCCGTCTGTCCGTCCATCCGTCCGTCTGTCAAGACCCTTTTTCTCAGGAACGCGTGGAGGTATGAAGCTGAAATCAATTACTTATTATATCAATTACTCAGGTCTACTGTCCCTTGAAGCTGTGAAAAAATCAAACTTCTAAGCCAACGCAATCAAAAGATACAGCCGTTTATGCCCCAAATTTCCGCAAATCGACACTCGCAAAGGAATCAAAACCTACAGGGTACTTCCCGTGAACACAGAATCTTGAAATTTGGTACGAAGCAACTTCTTATAGCACAGATAAAGGAAAAATTGCGAAAACCATAAATTTTTAATTACATCATATCATAAAAATATTTTTAATATTTTTAAACTTACTACCCCTTTCCTCATGAACGCGTTGAGGTATTAAATTGAAATTCATATCAAATACTCAGGTCTACAATACCTTTAAGCTAGGTTTGTACGGAACCCTCGGTGCGCGAGATCGACTCGCACTTGGCCGGTTTTTTGTAATAGTTTTGTAATCTTTTTTTATTTTAATTTAAATAAGATAAGAAAAGTCTTTCTCAGACAGACGAAGGTGAGAATTTTTTGTTGTTTATTTGTTTTTTAACCTTGTATAACAAATTACTAAATAAGAATCTCATTTGTTTCAAAATTCAGTTTTTTTATCTAAATGTGATTGTAATTGGAAAAAAATGTTGAAATAAAAGCTTTCTTTCATGAAACAACGTGGTTTTATTTATTTTAGATGATTAAAATAAGGATATTTTAAATTTTTCTGAGTACTCATGATGAAAAATTTAATATTTACCGTAAACCTTAAAATTGTATCAATAAATATTAAAATAATCAATGTTTTTATTATTAATTTGTGTCTTACTATCACGCTATACGACATTCTGGAATCACATTTAGGGCTTTTACGCACTAAATTTTGAAATATCCTTGCTTAATATCTAACGTAAAATACTTTTTTTTGAAATTTTGGGGTGTAACTCCCCAAGCTAACTCCTAAACTATAAGGATATTCCTAATTTATTCTTTATGTAGGTAAAGAATATAAAAATATAAGAATACGTTTTTTATGAAATTGTTATAGCTTAAAAAACAAAAAAGTTATGCAACATTCTTTTCTTTTTTTTTCGTTTTTCGGTTCCATTGTAAAATTGCATTTTGGCTTTTACGACCTTTCTACCCCGAGGTATCGTATGATGCTAAATTATATAGTACCAAATCAAAAATGTTACTAGATTAATTGGTACTTAATTATAAGCTCTAAATTAAGTAGTACTAACTTAAATAGTACTAAATTAAATGGCACTCCATTGATAGTCAATGGTACTCTAATTATCAATAGTGAAATTAAGTAGTACTAATTTAAAGAGTACCAAACTAAATGGTTCTCTATTGGTATTCAATGGTACTCTAATTATCAATAGTGATCCCCTAAGTAAGTATGTTCTAATAGTTTATTTGTCAGGAAAGTTAATGAAAGAAGGAAATACGGGTAACTGCTAGAGTTAATTATCATAAAGATATGTACTAAATATCTAAAAACGAATAAGTATCAAATTCAAAACAGCTTCACTCCACAGAATATCCAGGAGGCAACCCTAAATAACGTTCACATTAAATACGTACAAACATATTCGTTCGTGCAGGTTGTTGCAATAAAGGATTTAAATACATACATACATACCACTTACCTATGTAGATTCGTCTAATAAGTTAAGAGAACTATCAATTTCCAAGTGTAGAAATATGATTTAGGATAATAAGGGTAGGTATAGCCAGAGAAACACACAAATTGAGCCAGATAATTGTATATTCTTGTAATCACAAAATATGAAACGAAAACTATTGCCCTATTCGGAACGTGTGTCACTGTGGAGAAGAACGGGCAAGAAACTCCACATAACACGGCCCTATTATCTGGCAGACATATTAATCAAACAATTATCTATTCAACATCACAGTAATATCTTACTTGGGTAGAAACATAATAACTATTATTTATTTAGTTGTAGTTACAAAGATCTTAAACAAACATATTAAATTACTTACTGATAAATCTGAGGAAATATAAATTCACTTAACTGAAAGGTGAGTCGTTTTCTAGGCGGCCATTCACTCCCAGTCACCAACCAAAAAAACCCGCCACTGACTAACTCCGAAACTGCCGCCTAAACTCACCAGCCTTCCAAAAACGTTCCACCAATCAAATTGAATTCGATACCGGAAGTTGAACATTATAACTTAAGTCTAATTACGTTGACTCATTTACTTAGTTACATGTGTTTTAAAACACTTAAAGATAATTTCAGAATTTAATACAATGTACTTCTTCTATAGTTTAAGACATTAGAATAATGAAACATAAAACAATTATATTGATAGTCAAGTACTAAGTCCATGTGATAGTCACATTCAAAGATTTCACCGGATATAAAGTATTATTATCAATTGAATATATTTTAACTATGTGTAAGTAATTATTAATAAATAATCATAAGAAATACTATTAACAATTATTTTAGTCGAATGTTTTTCAATAATTCGATATTTACAAAATTCTCATTCAAGTGACATTTGTGACGTCATTCATTAGCAATGAAAAGGAGCGTTTACAAGGACTTTTTTTTTGTCAAATTTATCCCTTTCGGGAAAGGCAAAGGAAACTATGTCCATACAGCCATGTCTTCAGTGAAAAATCTTCTTTCTTCAACTTAACCTAAGCCCTAAGCTCCTCATGTTCTGCGTAAAACCGGATAGCGTCTGTTTTACGAAAACTGGCGGCGAGAAGCACAACCGCGAGGACATGTAAAATATAGTTCTTCTTTTTTTTTTTTAATTATAGCTACACACATCAACATAAAAACTTATTTGATCACCAATTGTATGACAAGCGCGTAGTAGAGGGGCGGTTCAAGTATAATGTAAGCAGATTCATTACAATTATTTCCACCCCCCTCCCCCCTGTCAGCAAAAATAAGTAAAGCTCTTACCCCCCTCCCATGCTTACGTAAACATTGGTATTATGCTAAACTCTAATAATCAAAATAATTATCAAGCAATAAAGGCATTCATGCGACACAATTCAATAAAAAAACAAAATTAACATTTTTACGATTATAGAGTTTTAATCGGAGTTTTTGAAAAGACTAATTAATATTTTATTGTATTTGAAGACTCAAATCATAATAGTCGTGTCTACCTGTAGATGAAAAACATTGTAAGTATATTTTTGATGTAATTCCAAACTCATTTTCGAAAGACGAGTGGTCCACCAACCCGCATTGGGCCAGCGGCAGCGTATTGGACTATGGACTAAATCCGTGCCCCTTCCCCTTGGTGGGGACGCAAATATATGGGCTGATAAAAAAATAATTCCAAATGATATCTTTAATTTGCATAATGTATATCTTTCAACTGGCTATACTTTAGGGGCGATTCTTTCCATAAAACAGAATAACTTTTTCCAAAGAACCTTTATATTTTCTATTAAGTATCTGAGAATTTTTTGACCAAGTTAGACACCAATTAATGAATAATTATCGTTATTTATAATTTTAAGTTTTGCGCTCTTAGCCCACTGGCTCTCGCTGATCTCAACCGATCAGTTAGGTTAAGCAACGTATTCAGAGGCAGGGAACCTGATGGGTGACCAAAGTGGCAATTTATCACGAGCGTTTCCGTGCTTCGGAGGGCACGTTAAGTTGTCGGTCCCGGCTGTTGTCGATTGACTACAGTTGTTAAAACCAAGTCAGAGGCCATTGTGCAGTTTGGAAACTCTGACACTAGGGTTATCCAAGTTCGCCACACACTTGACTATACCTACACGATCAGAAGAAGAAGAATTTTTTGACATAATTATAATTTTGACATCACCATTTGTTTATAGTTAATAAATGCATGCATACTTATCAAAACTTGGATATTAAATTAATTGGTTTGGTCGGATATAAGACCCGTACGCCCACTTGTTGTTCACCTGTTGCACGGCGCCAATTAGCTCCTGCGCATCTTTTTCTGTTGTTCCATTACGAACGTACGCTGTTACAGCTTGCCTATACTACATTAAATTCATCAAGGACAAGTCACTATCCGAATCTGATATTGCCGCATTAGACACGACCATTACACCCCCAAATTATGTTGCTACCCACACCTTTAAACACTACCCCGGGGAACCCCGTACGATACTCCAATCTCCTCACTGATATACGGTCGACTTTCACCTTCTGACTTCTGTTTGTTAAATAGTCTCTGAAAACGGAGAGAGAGATTCCTCTGATGCCAGTAGCTTCAAGTTTCTGTATAAGAATGGGGACAGAGACGGTGTCAAATACTTTTTTTAAGTCTATGAATATACACAGGCTTTTTAATTTATCATCCAGTTGTTGTTGTTTTTTTTATGAGAGTAGAATTTATTAAGGTCGTCAGAGTCACATTTTGAAGAAAAAATAGTAACTTAAAGGATCTTTATAGAAACAAAACAATCATTAGAATTTCGTACGTCTGTCTGGCTATAGGTTAATATATATATATATACCTAACTTATGTTAAAATAGGCATGTTATTTCTGGAATATTGACTGATTGAGAGCGATTTACAAATTGGTACAAGTTTTATAAACATGAAAATATTTTCATTTTAACGAATTATACTCGGACAAAGTCTTAATTCTTCAATAAATTTGTAACGAGACAAGATATTGAGTAACGGTTTTTTTGCGCAAAACGTGTAAATGATTGCGTGACAATATGTATATAAATAAAAACTTCCATTTCCTTACACACTGTTCAAAAAATTTCGTTAATACAAAAAAAAACACTTTATATATATTTATTCCAGTTTTTTTTTATCTTATATTTATTTTAGGGCACTTTTTTATTTTTTTTAGAATAAATCAATTAATTTCCTGTCGATTGACACCTTCATTATGCAAATCGGAGCATCCATTCAGGATTGAGAATTTTCTTTTAAATCGAGTAAGTGGCGCCATCTCTGTTCCAAATGGGGGAATCTCGTTTATCCTCGGGTCAAATATTTTATTATGGTCCCTTCTATCAATTTGCAAAGTGGCTTGTTCCTATCATAAAATGCAGCTTGGTTTCCATAACAACTAGGACTATAGTAGTATTTTCCGTATAAAGATTTTCGGAAACTTTGATATTAGTGGTCTATCTCTGTTATTTTAGAAAAAAAATGTAGAGAGCTTTTAAGCAAAAGAGTAACATTCTACATTTTTGCCAAATTATTTTAAGTCACTATAAATACCCTTAATTTCTTACTTTCTTTCTATCCTTACAATATTATTAAAGTAACAATGGGTTGACGTGGGGGAAAGCTATTTAAGATTATACCTTAATTACTTACTTAAAGCGAAAATCTAGTAAAAAATATAAATAATCCAGTAAGAAAAAAAGGTTGCCTGGAAGAAATTGCTGCTCAGCAATTAGGCCGCATACTTGTATGTATTGTATCAAATTAGCTATATTTAATATATAAAGTATATTGTATTGTATAAACTACAAATTCTAGCTCACAGACGCAAATTAGGGACCATCCATAAATTACGTCACACGAATTTAATTATTTTTTGACCCCTCCCCCTCCTTGTCACAGCTGGTCACATTTGTAAGACTCCCCCCTCCCTAGCGTGTCGTCACATATTTTCATTTTTTTGTAATTTTTAAATAAAAGCAGTACTTAATAGTTTTGTTATTTTATTGGGAACTCAAAACCCAGTGTCTCAACCAAAGTAAAAACGTAAAAAGAGTGCTTGGGACTGAGGAGGTTAAGTTTGTCGTTAATAGTTAACGCGTTTTGATACTCATAAAACATTTTGAAATGTGATATCACGAAACTTATGACCCCTCCCACCCCCTTGTCACACAATGTCACACTTTGTCGATCCCCTCCCCTCCCCTTAACGTGTGGCGTAATTTATGGATGGTCCCTTAGCTTTCCTGTGTTTTTTTACAAGATGTACTGCGGAGAGTGTCCCACTTTGGTCCCCCGTCAGGTTCCCTGCCAGTCTGTACGTGGCTTAACCTCACTAATCGGGCTTCATTGGGTTACGAGTGCGTCGTAAGCATGATAACTAATGAGAATAATATATTTTTTTTAACAGGTAGTGTCCGAAAATGTACATTTATCGTAGTTTTCAGAACTAATGGCACCAATCTTTTTGTCTCATTCTCTTGTAACATAATTAATAAAACTAACTCTCTGAGACACCACCTACCACAAGCTCGAGCACGATGTGCTTGCGCGCGGAATGCGCCGGCGCCGCGGTCCTACGAGTATGTCGACACGAGGCGGGCCCTCGCGCAGTATTAGTGATATTTCACCGGCAGCCGAGTGGCGCGCCGCGTGAGTTTGTCGCGCATCATGCTCGAGCTGCAGGGTCTAGATTTTGAGTGTCATGTATCAATTGCATTGAAAAAATATTATTTATTTATTTAGAAATACGTACATAAATCCGAAAAGACTTTACCTAAGTGTGATTTATTTATTTGTTCCATGTAACAGTTATACCAGCAAGCCTGCTTTGGGCTCTGCGGGTTAATACTACTAGCAGCAGTATCAGCGCCGAACGAGCAGCATGAATCTGCTGCTGCACAGCCTACCCAATCAGGAGGCTGGCTGGACAGGATGGTAGAGTACTATAGGAACCGATACATCAAGAGTATTCCCGAAGTACCTATTCCAGGTATTATAGGGTTCTTCAAAAAGAACGATGTCTAAAAAAAGGAACTGCGGCTTAGTATTATTTTGCCGAAATAACAGAGATAAAAAAATTACACTTAAGTTTAGAAATATCAGAAATTTGGTAATTTTAATGAAGTTTAACTTTAGATCACATAAAAAAAGGGATCATATCGTGATCGTGATGTCATAGGTTAAAAATCATCTCATTCTTTTTTTTTCTGATTAAAAATCAGCCGTTCTTTTTTAGACATCGTTCTTATAAGAACTCTGTATTTTTAAGCACAATCTAGCTCAGAGGCGAAGATGGTAACAATTTTATTCCTTTGCAATACTTTTGCTTAGCTAACACTAAATAAGCATGTCATATTTCGGTATAAGATATCATTTGTACAGCCTTCCATGGTGGCCTGAGAGTGAAAGAAAAACCCTGCTACCTACTCTTCCCAGGTATACTGTAAAAGTCAGTAAGAGAGTCTGGCTCGCGCCACGGTCAAGAGCAGTTGTGTCCACGACAGTGCTGCCATGTCAAGCGCAGGTCCGTTATATTAAGATAACCGAGTTGCGCCTTACAAGTATATATTGCATTTTCAGCCAAGTGTTTTTCAGTAAGATTTCATTTAACTTTTATAGTTTCGGAAATATGTCATTGGTTATCTCATGTAACTTGAAAAAATATCGAGACTATCATGCAATCTAATTGTCTCTTACTTAAGGTACCTAGTTTAAGCTGTAACCGTTTAGCGTATAAGGATCACTAGCCCTACATTTGATTATATATAAAGCTTCAACATCACATGGCGACCCTTTGCCAGTCCTACTTATTGTAATCTTCGTAACGAGTCCCAGTTTCTGCGCCGCGAGTTTTTTAAAAAGTGAACAGTGCTAGTACCACAAGGGAAAAGTTAAGTGTAATTCTACTACAAAGACCCTCTATGGGAAATACACAGATCACCACCAACCCGCCAATCGCAAGTTCACACCAAGACATCACAACTTTAATCGGCAAAACAAACAACTACAGCGAAGATAAACAGGTATCCTTTGACATACGCATCAGCAGCCTAACTTGGTATCTAGGCACATTCCTTATATTACTTTTGCTTATACTAATAATAGTCGGGATCAGATATTTAAATATGAGTATGAATAAAAAGATCGATCGACGAGCACAAGCAACGATTGTAACAAAAATATAGCAAATAAAAAGAAAAAAAAACATTAAACCAGCGCTCATCAACAACATAATCCGAAACCACATGCTGGAATTTACTCGGGAAAACGCTGTGAAATACTACTACTCCCTAGTAGAGAGAGGAGAGAAAAATAAAATTATATACAGCTGCCATATTGAAGCCCCGGTGGGACACCCACTACTCTGTCCAAAAAGTTTAACAAAAGAAAAATATCTCGAAATAGTAGCAGCTACGTTTATACACTTGCCGAATGAAGAGGACCTGTGTGTGACCGCTACATACATCCCATTAATGGGAACGTGGTATTTTAAATAGGATGACGACCCAATTTCAGACCTAGTGCAGTTACTGGACGAAATTCAGTGCTAATTAGAGACTTTAAGAGTTTAAATAATATTTAGTACAACATTATACGTAACTACACATAGTGATAAGCAATACATATACCTAATACATAGTTATAAGCAATATATAACATATGTAACTTAGAAAATAAAAAAGAATGGAACAATAATCGGTGCCTAATTTGCATGTATTTAAATCGTTTAATGTATGTTTGTATGTATTTCATTGTAATCTTGACTTGTTTTAAGTGACATCCTGAATGTCCTATAAAATAAAGATTTTTCTATTCTATTCTATTCTATTGTATTCATGCCCATGCCCCAGTAGTGGGGACGTATATGGGTTGATGAAGATGAATTTGCATGAATTCTAACATAACATTAGCAAACTAGTAATTAAGATATATAAATCCTAAAAGACAATAGGAACAAATAAATAAAAATAAAACCAAGACATAATTACTTAATAAAAAGAAACCCAATTAGTAGACATCGTGTCAAGTTCTACGAATAACAATTTCTTCAATTAAATCAGTATTCAACTTGTACTCTGGGGTTTCATTATCCTACCAGGCCTTCAATATCACAGCTTGGAAAAGGAACGTACGTACACCTAATCGATCACGTCACTAATCTAGAAGATTTAATCAAAGGCATTCAATTCAGCTCCCGGAATGCAGCTGTGGAAATGTGCCTGCTAAAGATAAAGAAACTGAAGAAGATCTTATGGCAATAATAAATAATGTAGGCAAGATCTTTGAGCCGAACCTTAATAAAGCCGATATAAGTGATATTCGTCGCAAATCTGGTAAGCCTGGTATGCGAAAGCCAATAATTGCCGAATTCATGCAATTAAATACAAAAATCAAGCTTATTCACAAGATCAAGGATTATAACAAAAAGCAGCCCAGCAAATACTGAGATCTTGGCTATTCCTGGTACTCGCAAGCCTGTATATATTACAGAGCAACTCCCACATCATAAGAAGAAGTTATTCTTCCGTGCCCGTGAGTTTGCAAACACCCATAATTATGAATACTGCTGGACGGCAAATTCAAACACCTATTTAAGAAAATGTACAGGGGCAAAGCACGTCAAAGTGAAGTCCGAACAAACCCTGGCGGATCTGCTGACAAACGATTGACTAGACTTAACTTTAATTACTATGTGTGTAATTTTCCTGAGTATTCTAAACGACTACTACTTATATTACATTATTAAACACACACTAAATTGTCAAAATATTTTTATTCACATAAAGATAATGTTACAAAACTCATACATTCATCAAAGACAATCACACGAACCACCTTCCTTATACAAACAAACCACACACGTTTTGTTTGTATAATATAGGTGGTAAATAGCTTGAAAGAATTATGTTATCAGTAGCACCTTACTTATTTTTTTATACGACTACCTGTGACAATGAAATACTTTTGTGTACACTTACCTGTAAAATTATAATGGCTAACCTTATAAATATTCTAAATGATTTAGATTCCTTTAATATGGAACATACTTACTCTTGTTCCCCAGATAAGTCGGTAGAGTATATTGAAGACGCATGTAAGAACATAACAAAATTGAACGTAAATATGAGTAGGTAGCATAAACAACAATTTTAACGAACTACTAATTTTATTACATAACTAGCATTCCGCTCGGGACTTTGTTCCCGTGGTGAATTTTTCAAATAGGTCCAGTAGTTTCGGAGCCTACTCAATACAAACAAACAACCCAATCTTTCCTCTTTATAATATGTATAGATAGATATAAAAATAAAACAGATGTTATAACCGAGTGCTGGCTTAGTAAAGTCTGTAATCTACCTTACTTATGTGGGTACAACTCACACTTTACAAAAAACCTAAAAAACCAAAAAATGGTTTTGTAATGTATACTAGAATTGCTTAAAATGCAAAGTAACGGAACCAAACCTTAAAAGTAGTAGTGGTTTAGTATGTAAAAATGAAAATAAATTTGCTATTATTGGTGTCTACCGGTCACCTTCCTATAAAACCAAGGAGTATGTTAAAGATTTTTTTAATAGGTAGCTTAAAATATATCTACGATAATCTTTCATCGTATAAGAATATTGCACTATTAGGTGATATTAATATAGATATTAAACCAGGAAATGAAGATACCAATAGTTTAGATTATCTGATCTAAATTTTGATCGTCTTCCCACTCATGTACCTAAGACTAGATTGGAAAATGGGCTGGAGCACTCCCTATTAAAAACCTAAATTGAAAAATACCACCTTAGTTCTAGATACTAATATAACAGACCACAAACCAGTACTGTCAAACATAGAAAAGCTTACCTCTACTAGAAAAGTCAACAAATTCACTACACGCTTAGATCACACAAAAATAAAAACAGATCTATTGAACATAGATTTTAAGCAGGTGACTAGTAATCTATGTGTAGATGCAAATCAAGCGACAAACATCTTCATAAAAATCCTCAAAACTGTAGTAGATAAACACACAACGACGGTTAAAATATCTAGGAGATGTAGAATTCTAAAACCATGGATTACTCCATGACACACATACAGACACATCATTAGTCTAGGTACTAGTTTCCTTGAAAGTTTGTTTGGTTGAGTTTAGTTAGTTAAGTTTATTTGTCTGTTACTATAAGTTTTTATGGAAGAGCGGAGTCTCCTGTTAGAGGCACATTACTTGCTTAAAAGGAGGCTCCATCCACTGAGCTACCTACAATACTCTGTAAACGAAAATAAACTATTTTTCATTTTTCATTTTCATTAAAAATCGAGTCAAATTACACATTAAAACAAAAAAGAACCTGATGACCAAGTTATTAAAACTACATATACACGTTACCGAAATTTTTGCACTAAACTATTATTTTTGCACTAAACTATTAAGGAACCTTAAAAAATCATATGAAGAAAAAGAATTCACTATAGCAAGAAAATATGAAAGAAAAATTTGGAAAACAATAAAGAACATACTGTTAAAAAGAAATTTCCCTATCATCTGATCTGTTAGACGTTTTCAATAGCCCTGAATTATCTTTAGAACATGTGAGTATTTTTTTCTGTAAAACAGGCAAAAACCTGCCAAATAATATAATTTCACAAAACCTGCACCAAACTTCCCAGCATAACACTGAAACAGGAGCACTCACGTCACCATGTAACACCTTGGTACTTACGCCAGTGGATGAGACAGAGGTAGAAACTATTATTATGAATTTGAGACAAGAAGGTGCGTCTTCCCAAATGCTCTTAAACTTGTAGGGTAGCTCATAAAATCGCCGCGGCCAAAGTATAAATACGGCCGGCGTATCTAATAAACGAGCATTCATCCAACGGGACTCGGCGTTTCACTACCTCCCTATTGTTCATCCTATACACAAGGGAGGGGATAGAGGCTGTGTCAATAATTATCTTCCAATATCTGCGCTTCCAGCTCTCTCCAAAATCTTCGAAAAGATCCTAGATAAAATAATAATAGCTTATCTGGACAAGTTTAATTTGATTGCTAGCAACCAATATGGCTTTTGAAGATGCTTTAATAGACTTAACTCAGATTGTAGCTAAGAATTTAGACTCTAAAACAAAATACCACAAAAAACAAAAAACTTGTTTCTCGTGTACATTAATAACTTGCCTTTTCTTGTTAAAGAGGCCCATGAGATTGTATTATTTGCAGATCACTTTTATTTAAAGAGAAAAGATATGGCACTAATTATGACGACGTGAATACTGCAATCTCAAAGGTAATTGAATGGTTCACTCTAAATAACCTACTCTTGAACGAGAAAAAAAACAAATGTGTTAAATTTACCTTGCCCAACGTTAAACAGGTTAATACCAATGAAAAATTAAAAAATGAAAAACTGAAAGTTGTAGAATCTATTGTATACTTAGGTATCACTATTGACGCAAAGCTGCAATGGGGTCTTGATATTGATAAGTTAGCGAACAGACTCAGTTCAGCAGCTTACGCGGTTAAAAAATCCGTCAATTATCGGACGTTGAAACCGCGAGAACCGTATATTTCATGTCATATGGCCTTTATAGGCATTTTCTGGATGAACTCGCTCCATCGTCGACCTCATCTTTGACTTTATGGTCAAGTTTGAGGTCAAGAGTTAACCCATCTTATAATAAAAAAAATACGAATTTAAAAATCAACTTACAAACTGGCTTTTGTCACAGGAATGTAGTCAACATCATTCATCTTGTAACATCACCTCTTAAATTCTTAGCTTATTTCTTAAATGCTGACGAAATTATTAAAGTAATATAAGTAATTATTACAAACAATATCTCACATACACATTTTTACACACACACTCACTTTTCTTAAACACGCACTTAATAAAAATAAATAAATGTTGACACATATTTACAAGCTGTACATTACATTAAGTGATAAATGTGAACCATACCTACTACTCATCATCGTTGAATCCCAAGTCACAGGCGACGTCCCAGTTTGGGAAACAGCGGTAAACAAATACTGAAATGTACAAATATTTGGTAAATAAATAAAGAAGTTGGCTAAATGACTGCCCCAGCATTGTATATACATTTCATAATAATTCGATGTAACGTGACGTTTCTACGTTTAAAATTTCGCGGCCTGGACTATCGTGCGGTTTCGCCAAGCGAGAGAGAGAGGTTGCAGGTTGCAGGTCATCTCAAGTTCAAGGTGGGCCATCAACATTCTTTCGTCTGTGTTGCCGCTTTTTGGCGAACACGGACAGTTTATAATTTTGTTTCACGTCGGGTTGACTATTTATTTCGAATTTACAAATCTAATTGGAGTTTGTTTAGTGAGATATTCACATGAAATTGTTAGATTTGTTGTAGTTTCTTTATTAGTTCAAATCGAAAGTTTTATGAAAAAAAAATTGTAGGCGTTCGGCAAAATGTACTTAGGAACGGAACGCATTGTTAGTTTTGGGATTCATCCTGTCAACCCTTTGAGTATGTAGTATTTGTTTAAGTAAGGTTTAAGTCAACCCCATACTGGCATTTTGATTTGTCAAATACTTCGATCAACTATAGAAAACTAGATACACAGTCCCATACAAAATGAAATTTAAAAGTGTCCTAACTACAATACGTACTTAGATAGTTGTATACCACTTCATGTACTATGAAAAAGTTCTAAAGTGTCAAACATTTTAATCTAATTTATACCTTAACGTAATATTATAAGGTCGAAAATAAAATCTGTTTAATTTGTAAAATACCACTTTTGTTTTTGAACAAAGGATAACGTAAGACAATTTGATGACACTGGCTGTCACGTAGAACATGGGAGGAGTGGAGTTGCCTTTGTTAATTTTAAAAATATATTAGTTGGGTCGATTTCACATAAAAAAATCTTCGTACAAACTTTTTAACAAATTCAAAATGCTACGAAATGGTGTGGTTTTCTTTTTAACCCCTGATTGTGTTGTGTATGTATAGGAGCATCATAGCTCTTAAACTGATGATGTTAATGGTGCAGTTTATTTTATTCGATGTTAATGGTGCAGTTTATTTTATTATTGCGCTGGATTTCAGATATGATTTATCAAAGTTGGTTCAGCCGTTTACTTTTATGTTAGTTTTTATGGTTTTTTATTATTAAAAAAATCACATTCATTTCAAATTAAAAGACGATTAATATACATTACAATTGATAATCACAGCCGCCGCCATTCTTCTTAATTATTGCTTATAAACATAATATTCTATGCTTATTTTTTTATGAAATATGAAATAACTTATAAAAAAAGAAAAGAAATGTGTCTTTCCCGATTACACATAGATTATGTTTTGCTTATTTAAAACTTAGTATAATTTTTTGAACAGAAATGACCTATTGAGATTAGCTATGAAACTAAATAGATATTTAAGTACAAGAAATAATTTATTTTTTAAAAAAAGCAACCAACTCAAAAAAAAAAACATTTGTCTTCTTCGCTGTCAGCATCTTTGTCTTGAAGATGAAACATATTTTTTTTATTTTATTCAATACAAGAAACTCCAAATCAAAAGTGATAAAAAGGTACATACTATTTGAGGTGCAGCTGTTTTGTGTAACCTTTTGACTCCTTTTGTAATGACATACGAGTCACTTTCTAAAAAATGCTTGGAGCAAAAGACACTACTTAGCGACGGCTAAAAAAAATCTTCACATCTTTGACGTGCGATCACGGATGTCCACTGTCCACATCGCACAGGATCTCTAGGAAAACTAAAAATCCAATAAAACTTTATGTTTGTAAACGTCACGCACGTTAAATTTTTTATTAATTCAATTTTATATGATTAATGGTTTTGCCATAATACCTTTAATGTAAGTATAGAAAACAGAATTAATATATATACTCTTTACACTAAAATTTTATAACACAGATGAAAATGAAAAAAAAAAACAATAGAAAAAAAACAGCGTCTCTATTTGTTTAAGAACAGAGTCACTGCATAACCCGAACAAATGATGTTGAAATACAACGGTATGGATTTGTAAGTTCGGCTAGTGTCTATTCAATTTAAAGGGTTATACTCTCGCCGAATGTTATTAAATTAAACTAAAAAAATGTTTTATAACCTTTTCTTGGCCAAATACCAAGATAATTTCAATTCACATATAATAATTACAAAACTACTTATTTAAAAAATGTCATTCCATATTCCTTTAATGTTCTGGAGGTGTGATTTTTACAATTTTTCACTGCGCACTGCGGCATGGTTACTTTCGGAACGAACGAATGCTACTAAACGAAAAGACAACCCAAAACGTCAAGTGGGTGATCATTTAGTGAGGGAACTTTTTTGTTGTGGATTGTGTATCTAGTTCTTTATAGTTGATCGAAGGTCAAATAGATCGAAGAAGCGTACTCTATTTTAAGCTCAGATTTATTTATTTTAACAGTATTTTGGGAGTGGATTTTGAAAAGATTTGCACGGTTTTGGAGAGGAAAATCTCAGGTTACCGTCCCGGTTGGATTTGGTGCACGAGGCAGTTGGATTTAGTGCAAACTGCAGGAGTACCTGAGGCCGGTTGCGGGGCTTGCCTTCCTGCCTGAAATCAGCCCGCATTCCCAGAGCAAGACGTGCTAGGTATTCTGCCCGCGCTTGAGGTTGGTCGGCGAAATTTTCTTCCCTGACAAAGTTTAGTTTTTTTATTTAAATTTAAAATTCATAACAAAAGCTAATTTAGGTTTTTGTGAACATAAATTATAATTTAGGGTTTTGTGAACATTTTTTTTTAACCCTTTTAAACCATTTTAAATTTAAACCGGCCCCTGCCGCTGAATTAGATTAATCTTATATATAAAATTTATGGTCTTGATTCACTGAATCATCAACGCCCAGCCCAAACCTTTAGATCAAGAAAGCTGAAGGAGATGGCCAATTGTACAGGGACAACGGCACATCATGCTATCCAAAACTGTCAAATTTCTTCAATTGATTTTTAATTTTATCTTCAAGCAGTAGAGTTTACTATCCATTGAGGAAATATGACAGTTTGTGGTAACCTGATGTGCTGTTGACTGCTAGGACCAAGTATCTCTAAACTGGACTGAGTCTATTTAAGACGAAATGTAACTATAGGTATTCTCTCTCTTTCTAAAAGAAAGCATCATAGAGAAAGTACTAAGTCCATGGAAAGCATCATTTGCAAATAGAGATATACGTTTGTCCGTATAGGCTTTCATGGCTATGTTGCCAGTTTACTATATTTGTTTATAAAACTATTATAGATAGGCACTAGAGCTGTATCACTGTCATATCGATAAACTTTAGCTTTCAAAAAATATTTATCGTGTTCGTGTCATAAATTAATGGACCACCTTGGACTCGAAATATTACACGAGAATACTATTCGGCAATTTCAACGTCTGGTTACTGATTTACTTTAATTAAAAAATGTTATTATTATCGGAATGAGTAGGTAGTAAATAGCTGTATAAAATACGTGTAAAAATAAGGATACCTGGGAGTTTTTGGCCGATGGCGGGCGTTGGCTAGTCGAATCTAATAACGACAACAACGATACGGAAACCTTTACAAGAACAAAAAAAAACGTAAATTAATCACGGAAAGAGAATGTCTAGTATTATTTTTTTAAATCGAGATATTAATCTCAAAATGGCTTACCATTGAATAAAACACTTCTTACTCAGCGTCCACCTTCCTGAGACCACCTGGGTGAACCGTTGGAAATTATTTTTACTATCGTCTACCTTCTAACACTGTCGACGGAGCTCCGCTCCTATACCGGGTTGCTGAGGCGCTTCGCGCCTTGACAAAAGACTAACCTAACCCTATGATTCTGGATTAGGTTTCTAACTAAACCTAACCCAAAAAAGAAACAAACAAAGGTAGTAAAAAATAACTTTCAACGGTTCACCCAGCTGGTCTCGGGAGGTGGACGGAGGGCAAGAAGCTGAATTAAATACGAGTATGTATACCTGAAAACATTTTTTTTTCAGAAATGGTAACCATAGTTATGTTATTGTTCGTGAAGAGATGATGACTAACTTTCAAACCGCTATAACACAAAAAGTTTCTTGTGAGCTTGTGACTAGCTAGACATCACAGAAAATTTATGTGCTAGACACGTTCTTTCCGTGGACCCTCCATTATTATAACGGGAAAAGTAAAACAACAATTATAAAATAATAATTATGATTGTATTTCACGTAGTTTTATCATCTATTGACCACTAAATAAAACCAGTTTATTAAAATAATTTCTCACATAGTTTTGAGGAGCCATAGCCTTTCTACATTCATGATGAATTCTCACTTTTAAATATGTATTACAAATGGATTTTATCAACAGGTGTTTATGGTTAAATGTTACATAATGTTCAGTAGCGTGATCATCTAATGAAAAAAATACACGATTTCCAGTTTCCTTCAAAACATTCGTGATCATTTGCAAAATATTTACAGGATTTCCTACTTTTGTAACACCCAATGTGTTTAATTTATACTTCAATATATTTTCAGTATGGTAGCATACTTAAATTACATCAGGAGAAGGTTTTAACAAGCCACCTCTATTTTTATTCAAAATTAATAAATTGGAAGTATTGTCTACTACCAACGCATTTTGACATTCCTCGCATTTTGACATTCTTAGCAAGAGGTCATACTGCATCACTGTGCAGGATTTTTGTTTGAAATCAGGGTTCGAAATTATCAAGATTATTACGCTTCTTGATAATTATCGGATAATTATCTGATAATTATTGGATAATTATCACCAGTGTAAGAAATTAATTTGTTATATTGGTTCCTAACCAATTGTAACAAAACATTATTAAAGTGAGTGTGGCTGTATGGATATTTGTTGCTCTTTGACACAAAAACTACTGAATGGATTTTAATTAACCTAACAATAATATAGCTTATGCATCAGAATAACACATAGGTAACATAATTTTCGGTAAGAGCGAAGTCCCGGGCAGAAAGCTAGTCGTAAATAAATAAACTTAGATTGACCAAAGAAACCAAAGGAATATCATCATCCGATGATGATTGTATTTCCATTGGCTTTGTTGCTTGTTATTATCAATCGATAATTATCCATCTGTTATTATCACGATAATTATCAATGATAATTATCCTTTCGAACCCTGTTTGAAATCCTTTCCGATAACATCATTCATGAAAGTGCAGTGAACACAATCGAAAATATGGTGAAGGAGTCCAGCTTTCCCGGTTTACATTCTGTATCCACTTCTTTCTTAAATCAGGATCTTTAGGAAACCTGAGAACAGTACACATTAACAATTAGCATTATATTATTATTCATTTTTAATACAAGTGAAAAAACTGAACCTGACATACAATACCGATTAATTTTAACCACACTATTATAAAAAGCTGTCATAACCTCCATGAATGGATTTTTAATGTTCATTATTTTTACAAGTCTTCGGTCTTACGTGACCTTTATGACTTCACGATACTTATAACTGCAATTTATTTATTCAGAACAAATCACATAATCTAAACATTGCGTAATAAGTTAATTCTGATAGTCGATAACTTACCGATGGAAAGATATCTTTTGGTCACTTTCTGTTAATACACCCAGTCTACTCTTGCAACCGATAGCCACACAAGCCTTAATTCCAATGATATGAGGTAAACTAAATTTCATCCATCAAAATTAACATTAAACGCATAAAATCAGGGAAAAACTGATAACAACTTTGATATCCAAGCGGCTACCACAGAGACTCAGAATTTGAACACCGACGTTGAAGATGGCGGTGTTTGTCTATGCTTCTTTCTTTTTTCATAGTGAGAGTTTCCATGTGCTAATAAGAGACACATGACAGTTTTTTTCTTCGTCTTAAATAGAGTCAGTCCAGTTTAGAGAGAGATACTTGGTCCTAGTGTTGGCAACCCCAACATTTTTATAGTCTTTTGTTTTTTCATGTCAGAGGGCTCTCTTCCTGAACGACCGCTGAAGCGGCAATTTGTAAATTTCTATTTTAATTAATATAAGTGTTCAAGTTCATCTTGTGTTTCGTTTGGCTGCACCAGCAATAACAACAGTTCATCAGCTCACACGCTATCATATGGTCCTTCGAGCCGGATGAACGCAATCACATAGTACATAGTGCTGTACCCTAACAAATTACAGCAGTAATTTATGCAAAATAAGAAAGAGGAATGCATGTATTTTAAATATGTACATACTATTTAATATATAAAGCAGCGGTTTAAAAGTTATTTACAATTTTTCACATAACCACAAAATCTGAAACACACGTTTTGATGCGTAAATGAGTCGACTTACGTCCCGGAACTGGTTCTATTTCATGCAAGGTACTTGAGGGCTCGCTAAACGGAAACACAACGCTACCTACAGTTTACGTACTCAATGGGGAATCGTAAGATTATATTCTGTAAGTAGGGAACGACGAACGAAATAACATCGATAACAATGACTGTATGCGAGTAAGTCAAAATGACAAACAGACAAATGACGTAGAATTGGCGTGAAATATGGCTATCTAAAGAGATGACCTAAAAATGTACCGATCCAACCTTCATGGACCAGGCAAACACTCTCACCACGGACATTTTATATAAGTACGAACTCCATGGTGAATGATAGAAAAAATACAGTTGTCACTAGTTCTCGCCATTTTTGGATAGTTTTCCGTTGATAATAAGTACAATATATTTTTATTATTGACTTTGTTTCCGCTGCTTTAATGGTGATTTCCCTAATATTTTTAATAATAATTCATTGTTAAAAGATTTTTAACACAAATATCATCTGTGTAACATCAATTGTAAATTTTTTACATTTTTTTAACAGTTTGCCTCCCCTCTCCTTCAAGAGACCTAGAAATGCGTTGGCTATGTCCGACCATATCTAGCATATTGAAAAAAGTAAGACAGTGCTTAACATTAAACTTAGTACCAAACTACATAGGCCTAAACCATATCACACATACAGACATTGTTAACAGGAATTTGAGTACCTATACCAAATGCCCTATTTGATAATGGTTTTCAAAATAGACCTGCCGTAGTCGTATTTGATGGCACATATTCTATTTACAAATAATCTTAAATTATTTATTTCAAAAAAGACGTACAGCTTACACAAGTATGAAAATGTTGTCAGGATATTGGAGTGATTCATACAAGTCTTATATGGGCTATGTGCAAGATTTTTAAAATAATTTGTTTTTTTTATTTTAAGTAGATTTAAGGTCCCATATTCAAATAAAAAATATATCAAATAATTTTGATCATAGATATAAAAATAATTAATTTTTAAAATTTTGGTTACGATTTGTTGCTTATTACAGCATTCTACAGATTAACTGCTTTGCCAAAGTAAAAAAAAAAACGATTGACAGTTGGTTGACATATAACCTATACTGTTGCGTTTTTGAGTTTAAGTCACTGACATAAAGTGTATGGACTGGCAGCCCTCTATAAATTACAGCATTTGTCTCTAGGACGCATTGAAAGTGACAAATTGAACGGAACTTGACGCAGTAAATTGTAAACAATTTGAAATATTTGAAAATTTTGTTAAAATTTTAAAGACTAAGTGAATTTTTGTATAAAGTTTTATTAATATTCAATTTTGTGACCATGAGAATATGCTTGGTTTGTAAATATAAACAGAAAAAAGGAGATAATCGGTCAATGTACAAGTATGTTTTTTTACCAACTGTTTTATTGAAAAATGTTGTTTTAAAACGTCTTAATTCTACTTTAAATGATTAGAAATTGTCGGGAAGACATTCCTCTTTTTCTAAGTATATATATAGTAATGGTAAAATGACTATAAAAGATAAAATTTTCGCATTTTCAATTTCGCTTGATTCGCCTGCTTTATTTCGCTAGTGCTTCCAAAGACAGTCGATAAAAACAATGTCGATAGAAACATGTTATAGGTATATTAGTGTAAAATATTACTTAATGTTACGTACAATGGCAAACCCATGATTACTTTTTTAGGGTTATGTAGTAGACTACAAAGTTATAGTTTCGCCATATCCGTCTACTCGCAATTTTCTAAGAGACCCTTGATACTACAAAACTGTAATCACACCTTAGTACCTAAGCTTTTCAAGATAACAAGTAATGTTTGATTAATTTGCGCGTCGCTCGACACGCTCTTGAATGATTTTAGATAAATATTTAAGAGTTTACTAATCTTCATAAGAACAGTAAGACAGAATACCTAACCAACCAAATTTCTTACAACAGATTTCCAACCGACGAAGTTTTAAAAAAAAAATGGCTTCAAAATATGAATGTTTCGAAGAATTGGACATCAAAGAAAAGCCACGAAATATGTTCGAAGCATTTTGAAGTAGGAAATTGTTAAAATTTGGTAGTGTTCCTACAATATTTGAAGAAAATGTTTAAGGTAAAGGTTATACACATAAGGGTTACTAGAAACATGTCACGATCCCCGCTACGGGATAGTAGTAGGCTTTATGAACTATTGAATAATATTTCAAAACTGAAAAAAAGAGTACCAGTTTTTAAAAATTACATACTTTAACTTTTTATAAAGTAACACAGCTTTAAATATTATTGTTTTTGAAACTAACGCAAAAGATAAACCTTATTTCTTTACTCTGAGTCATGCTAATGTGAGAAAATGGTTTTATTGTTTACGCAAAATTGACGCTCTGCTGTAAGAAAAACAGATCATCTTATACTTACATACTTTTGGGGAAAAAGAAAAAATTAAGCTCTACATTCAGCTAGAGAACATAAATAGTCGACTTATCGACTTTTGGTCCTCACTTATTAAAAGTACAACTTGAGCTGATTGCAAAGGCAAAGTACTAAGCACTAAGGCAAAGTACAACTTGAGCTGATTGCCTGCCTACCCCGCTGGGAATACATCGACTAATCGACTTTTGGCCTCACTACGTCGAGTTCGGTTTTCTGCCGCTGCCGCTTACAGCGCCAAAATGGCGAAAATCAAATGGTCTCGTTTTTGATTTGACAACAGCCAGTCTAGTGGTATTTAACTTATTTCTATGTCTATGGTTTAAGTTCAACATTTAAGTTTCAATCACAGACTAACTAGAGATACGTTTCAATGTACTTACGTTTAAATGATCCTCACAGCAAAAAAGTGAACGTTTGGGACAATTCCTGTCAACCATTTTACACCAACTTTGGAATGGTAACAAACGTCAAATCTGGTGAGTTAATGTCAGTGTTTGAACAAAGAGGTACAAAACATTTTTTGGTTCTCTCTACCGCTGTAACTCGTCAGATGCCATGTTGAGTAGCAAAGCCTGCTGCGCTGTCGTTATTAGTGTTATTCCACAAATCTGAAGAGTATTAATTACTATCGTTGAAGCAGTTCTCGGAGTTCGGTATGAATAAGTTGTAGTCGTGAGAAAATCAGTCAAAATCTAGCACTACAAGTCCGTGCAAAGTTAAATCGTAACCCGGTATGCGGTAGCAGTAAAAGACTTCAGAAAAAATTAACCAAAAGCAAAAATAAAACTCAAAAATAAACAACCAAATACAAAATGAAATAGGTTATGTTTTTTTTTATTGACATGACAGCTTGGCAAAGACACGATTGTATAATGCCGTATTTATGATTAGTTTACCCTACTGAGAAACTTTTAATTATTATATTTTTATTTCAAAAGATAGATTTTTTATATATATTTTTTTAGGAAACGGGACCTTATTCCTTTATGTTAAATAAACAATTAAACGAAATTAAAAATATTTTTAAAATGTCGTACATAGCCCATTGTACAACAATCAAAAGTTCCTGAAAGTTATTTCTTTGAAATTATTGATACTCATCTGTTCAGCATTATATATTAATAGGTACGATGTCTATACATGACTAGGGCAGTCGCCTATACTTCCTTTTAGCCAACTTCTTTATTATTATTTTAGTGGGACGCGAGGGTTTTGCTGTAATGTGGACGAAAAACTGACAATCTCCCACCGCCAGAAGCGAGTTGCCGAATCTCGCCCGTTTGCGAACATTAGCTATTACTACTACGTATAGAGAAGACGCCGCTCACTAACTCAGTGTTCCGTTCAACTGCGGTCGGCCGGCCGCAGTTCACTCAGTCACTTGCTCGCTCTTGAGCGTTTAGGTCTTGTATGTTTTAAAGCAACAACCCATTACAACTCAATAAATATGCCTTCGTGTGTTTTACGATATTGCACTAATAATTTGAGTAACACGTCAAAATGCAAAGGAATAACTTTCCATCGGTTAGTAACTAGATAATCGTTTTTAAAACTTAATTCGAGCAAAATATTTTGTGGATGCCATTTTGCGTCATTTGTCATAGACTATAAAAATATGAGAAGTGACATTGGGTGTGTAACAGTGTAAGTACATTACATAGTATAAGCTGACGTTAATTTTATAGTGGAAAATAATAATCTTACACATTTAGAAAAGAAGAAACCTTGGTTATTTATTGAAAATAGTTAAGGCACTGTTAGTAAGGAATGAAACTTCCCATGATCCTGACTGAACCAGTTAGTATAGGTATTTATGCCAAATATTGTTTGTTCCACAGACCACATACCAAAAATAAATATTATACTTAAAATTGTTAGTCAAATAATGTGCACGTAAGAGGTACCCAATGAAATAGGCATAATATAAACAAAGTGTCGCCTCTATAACGGTGACGTCGCATCTATGAATCATTAGCCGCCCCCCGCGCGCCCCGCACTGCCGCGCATGTTGCAAAGATGTTGTTCGCGCTGACTTTTCTAGTACGCTAGTACATAATACTTCAATGTTTGCGAAACGATTAAGTTGGTGATACGCGTCAAGTCCGTATTGTGGGCGTAAGGCTGACAACTTGTCACAACTTCCATCATATTTCATGTTATCTTAATATATATAAATCTCCTGTCACGATGTTTGTCCGCGATGGACTCCTAAACTACTTAACTGATTTTAATCAAATTTGTACACCGTGTGCAGTTTGATCCAACTTGAGAGATAGGATAGTTTTTATTTCGATTCATGGCCTTAATAATTTTGGCGCCACGGCAACGCGGGGCCGGGCTGATAGTAACCCTATAAATTATATCAGACGTGGCGAATTTATATCAAACTAATTCATATCAAGTGAAGATTCCTAATGGTGAAGATTTGTAATTTACTAAGTATAACATATTACCGTGTACCTATATATGTATATATAGTTTGTATTAGCTGTAAATTTTCCTAATCAAATCAAATAAATAAAATGGTTTTGAAGCCACACTGATGCCCTGCCTACCCTGATAGAGATTATAAGCGTGTAACAAACTAACTTATAAACTACTAGACCGATTTCAAAAATTCTTTCACTGTTAGAATACTACATTATCTCTGAGTGACATAGACTATATAATTTTCCCGAATACCCACGGTAACATTTTTCCGGACGGAAAGCTCGTAAGTAAAAAAAAACATGAATAATCTTGTAAAATTTCAGCAGACATAGTTCTTGCAGTCTCGTTTGAAGTTGACGAGCCAAAGAAACCTGAAGTCACTGATGAACCGAAGAAACCTGAAGTTATTGATGAACCGAAGAAACCTGAAGTCATTGATGAAATGAAGAAACTTAAAGTCATTGATGACCCGAAAAAACCTGAATTTATTGATGAGCTGAAGAAACCTGAAGTTATTGATGAGCTGAAGAAACCTGAAGTTATTGATGAGCCGAAGAAACCTGAAGTTATTGATGAACCGAAGAAACCTGAAGTTATTGATGAGCTGAAGAAACTTGAAGTTATTGATGCACTGAAGAATGCTGAAGTCATTGATGAACTGAAGAAACTTGAAGTCATTGATGAACCAAAGAAACCTGAAGTCATTGATGAACTGAAGAAACCTGAAGTTATTGATGAGCTGAAGAAACCTGAAGTTATTGATAAGCTGAAGGATCCTGAAGTTATTGATCAGCTGAAGAAACCTGAAGTTATTGATGAACCGAAAAAACCTGAAGTTATTGATGAGCTGAAGAAACTTGAAGTTATTGATGAACCGAAGAATGCTGAAGTCATTGATGAACTGAAGAAACTTGAAGTCATTGATGACCCGAAAAAACCTGAAGTTACTGATGAGCTGAAGAAACCTGAAGTTATTGATGAGCTGAAGAAACCTGAAGTTATTGATGAGCTGAAGGAACCTGAAGTTATTGATGAGCTGAAGAAACCTGAAGTAATTGATGAGCTGAAGAACCCCGAAATTATTGATGA
This sequence comes from Aproaerema taeniolella, assembly GCA_949987775.1. Taxonomy (NCBI): domain Eukaryota; kingdom Metazoa; phylum Arthropoda; class Insecta; order Lepidoptera; family Gelechiidae; genus Aproaerema; species Aproaerema taeniolella. The sequence goes on along the minus strand of OX465244.1, from coordinate 24,229,842 downwards.
GCTGAAGGAACCTGAAGTTATTGATGAGCTGAAGAATGCTGAAGTCATTGATGTACTGAAGAAACTTGAAGTCATTGATGACCCGAAAAAACCTGAAGTTACTGATGAGCTGAAGAAACCTGAAGTTATTGATGAGCTGAAGAAACCTGAAATTATTGATGAGCTGAAGGAACCTGAAGTTATTGATGAGCTGAAGAATGCTGAAGTCATTGATGAACCGAAGAAACCTGAAGCCATTGATGAACCGAAGAAACCTGAAGTTTTTGATGAGCTGAAGAAACCTGAAGTCATTGATGAGCTGAAGAAACCTGAAGTCATTGATGAACCGAAGAAACCTGAAGTTATTGATGAACTGAAGAAACCTGAAGTTTTTGATGAGCTGAAGAAACCTGAAGTTATTGATGAGCTGAATGAACCTGAAGCCATTGATGAACTGAAGAAACCTGAAGTCATTGATGAGCTGAAGAAACCTGAAGTTATTGATGACCCGAAAAAACCTAAAGTGATTGATGAGCTGAAGAAACCTAAAGTTATTGATGAGCTGAAGAAACCTGAAGTTATTGATGAGCCGAAGAAACCTGAAGTCATTGATGAACTGAAGAAACCTGAAGTTATTGATGAGCTAAAGAAACCTGAAGTTATTGATGAGCTGAAGGAACCTGAAGTCATTAATATGCTGAAAAAACCTGAAATCATTGATGAACCGAAGAAACCTGAAGTTATTGATGAACTGAAGAAACCTGAAGTTATTGATGAGCTGAAGAAACCTGAAGTTATTGATGAGCCGAAGAAATCTGAAGTTATTGATGAGCTGAAAAAACCTGAAGTTATTGATGAGCTGAAGGAACCTGAAGTCATTAATGAGCTGAAGAAACCTGAAGTCATTGATGAACCAAAGAAACCTGAAGTCATTGATGAACGGAAGAAACCTAAAGTTATTGATGAGCTGAAGAAACCTGAAGTTATTGATGAGCTGAAGGAACCTGAAGCCATTGATGAACTGAAGAAACCTGAAGTTATTGATGAGCTAAAGAAACCTGAAGTTATTGATGAGCTGAAGGAACCTGAAGTCATTAATATGCTGAAAAAACCTGAAATCATTGATGAACCGAAGAAACCTGAAGTTATTGATGAACTGAAAAAACCTGAAGTTATTGATGAGCTGAAGAAACCTGAAGTAATTGATGAACCGAAGAAACCTGAAGTTATTGATGAGCTGAAGAAACCTGAAGTCATTGATGAGCCGAAGAAATCTGAAGTTATTGATGAGCTGAAGAAACCTGAAGTTATAGATGAGCTGAAGGAACCTGAAGTCATTGATGAGCTGAAGAAATCTGAAGTCATTGATGAACCAAAGAAACCTGAAGTCATTGATGAACTGAAGAAACCTGAAGTTATTGATGAGCTGAAGAAACCTGAAGTTATTGATGAGCTGAATGAACCTGAAGCCATTGATGAACTGAAGAAACCTGAAGTAATTGATGAGCTGAAGAAACCTGAAGTCATTGATGAACCGAAGAAACCTGAACTTATTGATGTGCTGAAGGAACCTGAAGTCATTGATGAGCTGAATAAACCTAAAGTCATTATAGCGAAGGCTCCTCCAGGGTACAAGGACCATCCTGGATGGGATTTTGATTCAGCGATGAGACTGCTCAGTGTCATTGGTAAGTTTTATTTAAATCTAAGATTTGGTTTACGCTTTAGCAGCTCGAGTACAATGGTGATAGCGCACGTATTGCGCCGCGGTCCTATGTCAAAATGACAAAATTGACAACGCAAGTAGGCGAGCAAACCTTTGCGCGGGGCCCTCGCGCAATCAAAGGTAAGTTTTAGCGACAGCCGAGGATCGCGCCGTATGTGCTCGAGCATATCACCTTAAGTGTATATGTCGACCTCATTAGAAGACACACAAAATAATTACTAATATTATAAATGCGAAAGTAACTCTGTCTGTCTGTCTGTCTGTCTATCCGTCTTTCACACCGAAACTACTGAACCGATTTTATGAAATTTGGTACAGAGATAGATTAGAACCTGGGAAAGGACATAGGCTACATTTTATCCCTCAGTTGGGCACGATATAACCTGTAGTTCATGCGGGCGGAAAGCTAGTCTAAATTATAGGAGATTCAAAATTATTTAAAATAATTTGAATGTTTATTTATATTACACAATTCTGTAAATATTTCTTAGGTGAAAGCGCAAACGGCGATAGCGTCCTAGAAGCACTATCCGAGCACCTCCCTAATTCCAGAAGAAGATATTTACCACTAAGAAGGGATTCGTTTCCAAGAAGAAATTTACGTAAAAATAATAAAGCAAAAAAGAAGGCTAAACAAAAGAAGGTTGTGCCGAAAAGAAGTTGGAGCTGGGAAGAGCCAAAAAAAGGCAGAGACTTGAGGAAGTTTATGTCTAAACAGGAAACTTACAAATTCTTTCCATCTGCGAATATTGTAAGTAACTCGTCATTGAAATACAGTGTAAACTCCATTTAACGTCACATGATCGTTAACCAACTCCCTAAAACGTCGAAGTTTTGTTGGTTTACTTCGCTTTGGTTGGTCTACTTCGTTATCCATAGAGTGATACACGCCACACCCACTTTATATTACGATAAAATTCGACAATTAATAAACAGCGCTTTTATGTTGCTGAAATTGATGAGAAATTTTTATCTAGCAGGTATTAATTTGTACTATCAGCAAATCCGTTTTTATGTTTCTTTTGATTGCCGTGCACGTGTTTAGGTACCTGAACTCTCATTAGATTGTTATGCATTGTAATTTTTATTAGCAAATATATATATTCAACACTGTTTATCGATATTGCACGATTTTTCTTACAAAAAAGGTCTGTTTGAGAAACTGTAAAAGCATAATCGAGACACACGGAGGGGTACATTTTTAGGTAATCAAGTGCTAAACTTTAAAACGAGACGAAATTAAAAAAAAATCTAAATTTCCACTGTTTTCATACAAAAAGAAGGAAAAAAGTGCATTTTCGTTCGAAATCAGGGTTCCATTCGTTTAGGGGCTACACAGGCTACATAGGTCCGTATTACAGAACGCGACTCAGACTGATCGATACGTGAGTAGCAGTCGTCTTTGTCATTTTGATAGTGAGAGAAAGAGACAATAAATACTTAAACATAGACCAAGACTTGAGTCTCCTTCTATAATACGGACCATAGACACACAAATACACACGTCAAACGTATACCACCCCTGTTTTTCTATCGGGGATTAATTAAAATAAACATTTTCCCCCCAGCTGGACTACTATACTGATGAGGATGAAGGTGGTCCCGACCCTCATTTGCCAGCTCGGACGATGATCACGGACGACTCCATTGTGGTGGTGTCCAACCCAGTCGAGTCTCGGCTTCCGAGCTCACACATCAGCGTCGGCATTCTGAAGTAAGTCATTTTTGAACGAATTCAAAAAAAGGAGTACTGCATGTACTTATCTTTTCTTGTTGTCTAGGTATTTTCACAAATTTTTCCGCCATCTGTGGACAGATTTTTAAAATTCTTTTTGTTTGAAAAAAAAGGTAAGTACCTATACTTCTTCTTCTTATCGTGTAGAGGAAGAGTCAAGTGTGTGGCGAACTTGACTTACTCTGGTGTCAGAGTTTTCAAACCGCACAATGGCCTCTGACTATGTTTAAAGACTGTAGTCAACTGACGACAGCCGGGACCGACGTTAACGTGCCCTACAAAGCACGGAAACGCTCGTGATAAATTGCCACTTTGCTCACAAACCAAGTTCCCTGCCTCTGAGTAGGTTGCTTAACCTCACTGATCAGTTCAGATTAGCGACAGAAACTAGGCTACGAGCTAAGTATCTCAGGGAAATCGAGGGAAACCCTCGAATGTCGGTGCTAAGACAAATAATTTTCATAGGCTATAATGTAACTCCCCGCACCGACTTTGACTTCGAACAGATCAGTAGGTAAACAGCACATTAATTTTTTTTTTCCTTTTTAGTACCGCTGTTTTGTTTTAGAAGTCGGTTTAATTCTTTTTTTTTTTAATGTTTACCTATATTTAGTTCTTTTTACTCATAAATACTCGTATAAACTGCTAAACAAATCCTAAAAGAGTTTCGTTTTTTCCTTTCGAGGTATCAATACTTTATGAGAATTTCTTTAAGATTAGATTGTTAGAAGTTTAGATATTTTATTTAATTCTGCAACTTGTTTCATAATTAACGACAGACTACCTATAGTTAGAACTGTTAGTTTTGTGGAGACTTTGAAATATAATTTTGAATTTTCTTTTTACGGGGTACTTTTTAAACACACTGTATAATACTTTCAGAGAGGTTTTGGTGAACAGAGCCATCGCAGCTCGGCAGATGCCGAGTACTCTGTCGTCGACCGTGTAAGTAACCAACCATTTAAAAACATACAAAATGTTTATTTTTGAACCTCAATCTTTTTTTTTAATTGAAAACTTCTTTAGCATCGCTGTCATTTGATAGTCGATGAAACGAAGAGACACACACATAAATTCATAAGATTTAACGTGGAAGAAAATGAGATAGTACGTTTGTGAAGGTTTAACTTCTACCACGTGTGAATTGCACACATGTTTTTTATTTTTTTTTATTATGAGACGGGTTAACTCTTGACCTCAATCTTGACCAAGGTCATAGATGAGGTCGACGATGGAGCGAGTTAACTCAGTAAATGCCTATAATTATAAGGCACTGGTACTACCACGCACTGACGGAACACAGCAAGCTGTTTGGCGTCGGACTTCAGTAGGAGGGTCGCGAACCAGACGGCCCTTTACAGAGTCTACCACACCGCATGAGACCATAGGTCGGACCTGAGATTCAGAACAAATTGAGGTATCGTTGCCTGGGGTGCGTTAATCAAAACAAATGTGCGGATACTAGACGTAAAATAAAAATAAAATGATAAAAAATATGCACTGCCAAAGAATAACATTGATTTTTGAATAATATGACAACGAAAAAGAAAAACCCGATACCAAAGAGGACATTAAAGTTAAATATACCGAAACAGTCTGACCTTATGTGCTAGAACGAAAGGGTGCAGCGATATACGTACGATAAAGTTATGTCACTGCCTCGTCACTACTGATAGCTATGCAAGGCATTGCTCAAATTATTTTGTTAGTCGTAGAGATAAAAATACTTTGGAATGAAATTAATTTATGCGTGAGTTAGCAAGTGTTGTAGCCCGGTCAATGTAGACTAAAAAACAAGAGTGAAAGTATTCATTCCCAACAAGCTGAAAGTTAGTAAAATTTTTCAAATCATAATTATAAATAAAATTTGAAAGTTCCCCATAATTCCCGTGTATGGAAAATTTTTACTCAAGATCAAAGGTCAAAAAATGAGTTTTTCACAATTTCCAGAAAAACGGTAAGTTTTATCATAAAACTAGGTACTTTAACAACAATTTTAGATCATAAAATTATCTATACAGGGTGTAAAGGATAGCTTAGCAAATATTTAAATGGTGGAATCTACCCATAACTATCATCAGCTATAATTAATTATTTTTTCCCGGAAACGTCATGTTAAAGAGTTTTCATTATTTACCTACTTCGGCGCTACGCAACGTATCGTGATACCGTGCCCCGCCCGCACGCGATTCCCACGCGCCGCGCTGCTATTGGAGTGCGATGTACATTGCTGGTTTTCGTGTGTTACGTTGTTATGATTGTTTTTTATTGCAAAATGGAGTGTATTCGATTAAATTATAAAAAATGTAAGCATAAAATATTAAAAAACATGAAAAAATGAGTCCAGGGTTTCGGTTTTTGCTAAGCTATCTTTTACACCCTGTATAATATTCATCAATACTTTTTTCCTAAGCGCCACCATTTCTGAGATATTACGATACAAAAAGTTGTAATCGTCATAATATGCATGAGTTTGAGTATGTCACGTATATTGATACCCTGGCAAAATGGTCACATGACTCTGGTCTAGCAATAAACTCTGAGAAAACAAATGTAATGTACGTCAGCGCTAGTATGAACCGTATGCCTACGAATCTAAAATTAATAGCTCATGACCATCAGTGCTTACGTACAGATCCAAAAAAAAAAAATACCCTGTTGTTGTTCGACAATCCAAGTAGTTGAGGAAAAAAATAATTCTAAGCCTCATAATTGATGATCTATGTGTGATAAACTTTGGGCAATCTTAGCCAAACTTTCAATTATTAAAAGTAAGATCCCCTTTAGCACCTTGTTATATCTGTATAAGTCTCTCGAGGAATCAATAATCTCTAATAGATTAAGCATCTAGGACCGCATATGCAAGTCTCATATTAATCTCTTATCAGTTGCAACTTAGAATTTTGAAAAAAATCGTCCTTTGCAAAATAAAAGAAAAATATCATGACAATCTTAAAGGATTATTTAATTATTGCAATCTACTTCTGATCCGAGAAAAAGGCAGTTATTCACTGTTGGTAGCACAATTTTATAACTTGGAGTTACAGAATGACACATAAACATAAGAAAATAACACATAGTGTCATTAACGAACGTCTTGTACTACCCCGATATAATAATTTATACAGAAAACAGCGGCTAAACTACATTATACCATCTCTAATTCACAAACTCCAAAAAACGGTAAAAAACGAATTAAATCAGAAAAATCTAAAACCTAAACTAAATAAATATTACATAGACCTTTTAAATAGAGAAATACAAAAAGTGACAAAATATATATTTATATACATGTGTGACATACATATATCACTAGCTTTGGGACACCACAGCTCAATTTTCCGGTGCGAATGTGTAGCCGTAAAAGAAGCCGCCAACGCAGTCACTAGAAGAGGTATTCAGGATATAACATCTGGATTACTCTCTGATAATGCCGCAGTACCGAAGGCCCTGGAGAGCCAGACATTCACTTCAGGAGTGAATGTCGAATGCTATCAAGCGCTGAACAAAATATCATCAGCCAACAGGGTTATCCTACAATGGATCAAAGGACATAGTGGATCGATGGGTAACGACGCAGACGACATTTTGGCTAGGAAGGGATCAGATACCAACTTGGCAGGCCCTGTCAATTATCCCAATCCCCTTTAGCCAATTTCGTACTTGGATTTTTTTGAATCGTTATATTTCAAAAACGGTGGCTCTTAGGAAATCAGTATTGATGAATATTAAATACATAATTTTATTATCTACAATTTTTGTCTAGGTAATTATAAGATAAAACTTACCGTTTTGCTGAAAATCGTGAAAAACTCATTTTTCGACCTTTGACCTTCAGTATTATCCATACACAGAAATTAAAGGGAACTTTCAAATTTTACTTGTAATTATGTTTTGAACAATTTTACTAGCTTTCAGCTTGTTGGGAATTTATGTACTTATCCCTTGAATGTCTAGATTGACCGGACTATTGTATATAGAAATCTTAAACATATTTTATTTCTTACAGTAAGTATACGGGTATGTATTAAATTAAAAATGTTTATTTCAATAACTTACAATGTTTATAGTGTAAGGAAGGGGTCTCCAAATGGCGGACCGCGGTCCGCATGCGCACCACTTCGCCGACCCATTTTGTGCGGACCGCGAGAACACGCAACTTGCACTACAGAGTACTTAATTTAATAAAAATAAATCCCCTGCTTTATCTTTTTTGGCGTCAATTTGAAAACGGCCGGACGAAGTAACGACCTAAAAAGCGAGAAAGAGTTCGCGGATTGCGAAATACCTTTGTTATTCCGTAATTTCAATTGTTTTATAAATATTTTTTCTATAAAATGTGGTGCGGACCGCGATGGTCATTTCATTTCTTAAAACGGACCCCGAGTGAAATTAATTGGTGACCCCTGGTGTAAGGTGTTGGAATCTCCTTTTAAGCTTGTGATAGGAGAGTCCGCTTTTCCATATTTTCGTTGTCATTATATAAGCTATTAAAATCAAAACAAAAAATTAAAAGAAAAAATAAGTGAAAAAAACTATAAGAAAATTATAAACATAAGAAATAGAGTAATAGCTATATTAAAACTTAGTGCCCATTTTAGTGGTATGATAAATATTTGTGTTAGTGTGTGTACTAGTGTGTATGTGTGTGTGTGTGTGTGTGTGATTTGCCACCTTGCGACTTTTACCTTTGGGGTCACGTGGAGCAGCTTGTTAATCAGCTAACAGCACAAAAAATAACGTTGAATTGCTTAGGCAGAAGATATTAAGCGCAGCGCAACAAATAAAAGAAACTTTAAACTCTCGTGTTACTAAAACCGAAATAGTGAAGACATTACGTGCATGCATGAGGAACTTCAGCTCGCATTTTAAGCAGGGTTTTTAATGTTTTGTCTTTAATAAGTAGTAGCCCATTTTAATTTCTTTCCAATTAGAAAAGTCAACATGTACAAAAATACGAAAGTTCCTTTTTAAGTTATATATATTGTTTTTAAATGCTTAAAAGTTTTATACCATTTTCGAAGGCTAATGAAATAAGGCATTTATTTAAGTAATCTGCACGACACAATTCCATACATTCTTGCACAAATTCACGACAAAGTGGCACTCCAAAGATTTTTCATTTAAAACTCTCGCGATTCCAAGTCCACAACATGAAGGTTATTGGTATTACTTCAGTTTATTATATTCTGGAGGAACCGTTTAGATGTCAGCATAAAAAAAAGATTACGATAGGAAATTATTTAAGTTACACAGCTTTTTTTGTCAAAAAAGGCATTTAGCAAAAAAATCACAAAAATTCGATTATTTCAAAAACTATTATAATAATTACTATTAGCTGATAGTTATTGTTTTTTGAGATAATCGCATTTTTGTGAATTTCGCAGAAAAAATGGATAAATGATGAAAAATAAATAACTTTCAAGGCAAGTTTACTCTAATTGGACAATGAATCAGGACTAACGCTTCAGTTGTTCTTATTCTCCAGAAAATTACGTTTTTAACGATGTATCATTTATTTCAATTGGTGTCGGTACCAAGTTCCATACTAATGTGCCCATCATCCTTTGCCGAGCTACAATAATAAAATAGAAGCACTGCACTTGCACCTGACGATGTAAAACGAGGAAACATGATGACATAAAAAGGGAATTTGCAAAACTGACTTTTCAAGGACAGGATCAGGTTTTGAGCACCCTAGCTTTAAAAGTGGAATAACAAACTACGTTCTAAGAACTCTGATTAGCTCATAAATCAAACTGTGTATGTAGTTGACGGCCGGTTTGGTCGAGTGGTAGTGGCGCTGCCTCTTGATTGACAGGTCCTGGGTTTGAATCCCAGTCGGGGCAAATATTTGTGTAAAAAGCAGATGTTTGTTCTCGGGTCATAGGTGTTTGTTTCTGTTTTTATGTGTGTTCCGAGGGATCCACAACACAAGGGAAAACCTTAATGTGGGCCTTTGAGTGTACGACGTTTATTATTATTATTTTATTATTAATTGATATCTACTCAAAACAGTAACTGTTATGATATCTTTAAAATTGCAGTTTCTCATGGTAAGTATCATATAATTTCCTGTTAGAATCAATTAATCATTTTGGACGACTTTCATGTCTTTTAATTCTTGCCATCTCTGTGGACCGGATCGGATAAAAAATTGATACAAATTCAGTAGCTTGACTATGCATGTTTCCTATCGATGTTTCCCTCACCGTAAGAGCATCGGTTAGTGTGCAACTAATGTACATAACTCGGAAAGCGAGTCATTGGTACATGACGGCACTGGGGATCGAACTCGGTACTACAGCACCTCTTCCGGGGGCAAGGAATGAAACATGTAGCTCTTCTGTTAGGTGTAGCTATATTCCCAAATAATAACCGGCACTTCTTTTACACTTGTTCTTTATTATAAACGTAGACACAGTTATTTATTACTTTACAACGCTTGGGAAAGTGCTATTTGCACGCCTATGATCGCATACAAGAACCTATTCCGCGAGCTCTCTACAATGAATGGCGGAAGACCAGATCTTCAATCATTTCGAATGCTGACATCGAATACCATTTCAAACCTTTTAAAATGATATTCGAATAATCTTCTTCGAAATGACCGAATGAGAAAGGAGTTGCGTTATGCCAGATCCTCCATGAAGGTTTGCATACCACAGTACCTTTCACTTACAAGTCCAATCTGCTAGACCACCGTCGCGAGAAAATCAATTTGCATAGGCTGACTGATGTGCTGCAGCTCGAGCATGATGCGCGACAAACTCGCGCGGCGCGCCACTCGGCTTACGATGAAACTTCACTTTGATTGCGCGAGGGGGCGTCGCGCAAAGGCTTGCTTGCCCTCTTCTTCTTCTTCTTATCGTGTAGGTATCGTAAAGTGTCTGGCAAACTTGACTAATCTTAGTGTCAGAGTTTTCAAACCGCCCAATGGCCTCTGACTTGGTTTAACGACTAAAGTCAATCGACAACAGCCGGGACCGACTCTGGCGTTGTCAATGTTGTAACTTTGACATAGGACCGCGGCGCATCCCGCGCGCAGGCACATCGTGCTCGAGCTGTGACGTGTGTAACCTAACTTTGCGAATATGAAGGTCTACTGTTATAACCTTTTATTAAAAAAATGCGTTTTTTTCGCAGATAATGAAAGTTAACAAACTCGCTCCACCTTCGTTATCTGCGAAAAATCTAAATGTTCAGGATTCTTTGACAACTTAAGATTTTTCTGCTGCAACAAATGATACCGTGTTTTATAATACAAGCATCTCGCGGAGATTTATGTGTACAAAAGGTACTTTACTAGTTATTACTCCTTCAAGCAAAAACTACTCGACGGATTTTGATGAAACAATGTAGCTTAGACATCATAATAACACATAGGCTTCATGACGGCACTGTGGATCGAATTCGGTACCTCCCGCTTACAAATCCAATCCGCTAGCCGTTAGACCACCGATAATAAAATTATTTATACAGGAAAGAACGTGAGGATTTCTTTAAGGATAGAAACCGTACCTGTGGTGAACCACGCGCCTGCGCAGTTAGCTTGCATCGTGCGTGGAGGAAAAATATCTGACGAGAATCCAATCAGTTGGTATTTTAAGAAAAGTGAGGGAGATCACTTCGCTGAGATCGAGGCAACAAATCACCGGTAAATATTTTAAAATACATACGCTCCCGCCTATAATCCCTAACGGGGTAGGCAGGGCGTCAGAGGTTCTAGCGAACTACTTGATGCCACGTTTGGCACAAATTGTGTGGGTTATCAGATGGAACATGTTGTATAATGGTGAGAGGTGGTCAGCCTTTCGCCAATTAGGACTCTCACATCTTTTACTGTATACTGTATGTAGAGTAGGTAGATGACACATTCTACCTAAGTTTTTCTTTCACTCCCAGTCCAGCATGGAAGGTAATTCTTTTCAATAAATTATTCTGTAATTCTTTTGGGACATCGGCCACAAACTATACGTATAACAGGTAACAACTAACATCTCTTATATATACCGCATATCATAGGTAGTCTATAATAAATATTATAAAGAGGAAACATTTGATTGTTTGTATGTTTGTTTGTTTGCATCGAATAGGCTCCGAAACTACTGGACCGATTTGAAAAATTCTTTCACCATTAGAATCCTACATTATCCGGGATGGACATAGGGTACATGACTTTCCCGAATTCCTACGGGAACGAAGTCCCGCGCGAGAAGCTAGTATCTTATAAAATGAGTAAAATATTTTTTTAAGTCAAACGGTTTTATCTATATCTATTCTATCTATACTAATATCTATACTTAATCTACACTAATATTATAAAGAGGAAAGATTTGTACCTATTTTTGTATGTTTGTATGTTTGTAACGAATAGGCTCCGAAACTACCGGACCGATTTCAAAAATTCTTTCACCATTAGGATTCCACATTATCCCTGAGTAACATAGGCTACATAATTTTCCCGAATTCCCACGGGAACGAAGTCCCGAGCGGGATGCTAGTAATATTATAAAGAGGAAAGATTTGATTGTTTGTTTGTTTGTTTGCATTGAATAGGCTCCAAAACTGCTGGACCGATTCGAAAAATTCTTTCACCATTAGAAAGCTACATTATCCCCGATAGACATAGGCTATATTATATTTTCAAAAAAATTTGGGATCCTTACTGAAACTCATATAATGTAACCCAAGCTATAAAATGATAGAATAAAATAATGTACTACGACTTTGTAGAACACATAAATATTTACAAAAAGTGTCGCGACAGCATATGTCTAACTATTGTAGTTATGCCACAATATGTGTTCTTTTATTTTAAAAATTTAATTGAAATGCCGCCTGCTATAAAATGCTCTTTATTTGTATCTTGGTATTAATCCTTATCAAAATAAATTACTTCATATTCAAGACTGCTTCAATATCTTAATACAACTTTTTTAATTATGCAATTCGGACATTCCATTCAAAAGATATCACGAGTTTAAAAATGTAAGTATTAGAAAAAAGTTTCGTGGTCGCCGCTCATCCTGCTCAGCTAGCTAGCTAGGCAGCACCTTATGCGATGTAGGCTTGTAGGCGTCACTGGGGTACGGGCCGTACGGGCGGGGAGTCAATGTCAAGAAATGAAAAAAAAACTTCAGAAAGTTTAATAATACGTTATAAAATCAATCAATATCTATAGTTGTGTACGCTGTATAACAGCAATGCAGACTGCTTTTCCAGTCTCGGTGGACATTCCCTCTACTGGTAATTTAGGTCCGTATTACCTAAATTACCAAGCTTGATCTATACTTAAGTATTGATTGTCTCTTTCTTTCACTATCAAAATGACAAAGACGACTGCTGCTTAAGTATAGATCAGTCTGAGTCGCGTTCTATAATACGGACCTTAGATGCACATTGCATAAGTGCTCAGAGCATTTCAAGCAATTAGAATACCCTCTTCGTATATGATAAATACTTCAGTAAGTTTCAAACATTTATTTATTCATACCTTAATTGAAAGACTTAAATTTAATATCTTAGGTAATAAGCATAGCCAAATAGATTACTCTGGATTAGCAAATATTCGTCTGTTTAAAAAGGTGTTTTTATCTATGTAACATACATGATTATTCTATTCAGCTTACGTCTTTTGTAAGTAAGTAATTCAAATCAAAAAGTTGTATTTTTATAGCACCATTGTATTCTATGTATACCTTTCTGCAGCTTTCTATATATTCTTTATTGTACACATAGTTTGATACTTAATTACTAAAAAATGTTACAAAGGCGAGCTGATCTCTATAAGAGATCTCTTCCAGCCAACCCATCCGGTGTCAGAAAAGCTATAAATTACGGGCACAAGACTGTGTGCATTAATTATAGTAGTTATAAAAATAAATATTAACAGTTACTACTAAATTACAAAAATACAACATAAGAAATATATACATTTATATATAAATACACATACATACACACATATATATATATATATATAATATAATATACATAAATACATGCTATTTAATATAGTGAAGAAAGATAGCGTTGTTTTACTTGCTTATTAAAGGAAGTGATTTCTATGTAATACCTATCAATGTCAAGTGTATAAGATCTCAACTTTTATTTGTTTAGTTAGGAATCATCAAAATGGCGATGAACTTTACAGCACTAAGAAAAGATTTTTCTAAATTCTACTCCTAAGGGGGTGAAATGGGGGTTCAAAGTTTGTATGGAGAAAACAATTTTTTTGTACATTTTGACTCAAAACTTCGTCAAGATATACCTCGAAGCAAATAAATGGATACGTGTTTCGCTATTTTTCAAAAGTCATTCCCTAAAGGGTCAAGAATGAAACGGGTGACTAAAAGAGTTCTTTGCGCGAGCGAAGCCGCGGGGAAAAGCTAGTTGAAAATAAAGATTAAGATGATGAAGACAATGTACTAAAAGCTAAAAAACAATTCGGTAGGTCCTAGGTACCAGTCATCACACCACTCTCCTATCTCCTCATCAATCTAAGGCAAAAAAATAAAATCGTTAGGCGTGTGAAATTTCTATCAAGTTTCCATATTGAGGAAGTATAGTAATAAAATATTTAATCCGCCATTTTGTATCTTGGATTAACAAAGATACCTATTCTAAACCAGCTACTTATCGATACAACTTACACAGATAAACATTGGTCCTTTGCTTGAAAGCAAGGGCCCGCGAGTGAATTTGTGCCGTGCAGACAATTTGTTGTTCAGAAGAGACTATACAGAAGTTTGGGTGCTTTTAGACTGTCTCGCCCGCGAGCTACTTCGAGCTTCATCGTCAGCAAATCTCGCCGGACAAAACAACAGATATCGCCGTGTATCTACATTTCGCCATCATACGCGCAGGAGAAGTAGGCAATAAAAAAGTGCCTAAAATCAAGCATAATTTTAGGCATCCTACATCAAAAAGTGCTCGTCATATTTCCATACTACGTGTTCCGCCATTTTATTTCCAGTTCCGATTGCAGCAACACACGTACAAATTTCCCCATTGGGGCGACTCGGCGTGACGTCACAAGGCAGTTCCAGCTATTCACCACTGAAGCCTGAGGCGCTGGATTGCTGCTACGTCATCGCTTCCGCGCCTTCCCATTGGCGCGCTCCAAGGCACGTAACGAACGACTTGGACAGGTTCCAGCTACTCACAACCTGAGGCGCTGGAACGCTTACTACGCTACGTCACACGTGACGTCATACAGTACGGTAACCAACCAGGACGCGCCCTTTCTCTTTCGGGCACTCCCATTGGCCAAATCAAAATTGGCGCTTAATTGTTCCTGCACCTCTCAATCGATTTATTGGTTCGTTTAAAAGCTGGCGCGGATCGACCATAGATTTCGGACTTCGAAATTGCTTCTGCCGCTTGTCACTAGAGGACACCACAGATTCGAAACGCGAGAACACCGAAAGTCGAACAAAAGACGCCATTGACGCCGTTTTGTAAGTTCATAAGTAAATGCAAAGGGTTTGTTTTATTACAATGTCTGACACGGACAGTGACAAAGGCTCTGTGACACTGGCTGCTCTGCTGCGAGAGCGTGCCTCTCAGAAGGGCGTTTTGACGAAGCACTGCAATTTCTTTCGCAACATGGATGTAGCTGCGCTCGACCGCCAGTGTTTTTTCGTAAAAGAAGAGAGGTTGAGGTCTACTTTTGACAAAGAACGGCTAAACATAGAGATAATTGCGATCGACCCAAAAGCCGACGACTGCGATGATGTCTAAAACAAATACGTGGACAAGCTCACAATAATAAAACGTTTACTGCAAAAGCTAGATGACCAGGAGGCTACTAAACCTCCTCCTCCACCGTAAATTAAGGCAACAAAGCTGCCAGAAATAAATATTCCGACCTTTTTAGGCAAGGACCTAAGTACTCTGAGTACAAATCCTTTATAGAACTGTTTGACGCATTGCTAGATCGAAACTCCAGTTTACAAGACGTACAAAAGCTATTTTACTTTTTTTAGTGTTTTGAAGGATGAACTTCTTGATCATGTCAAAAACTTACCTTTACAATTTGAGAGTTATACAGAGGCCAAATCGTTACTAAAGGATCGTTACGACAATGAGTAGGTACAAAATAACGAACGAACACATAAGCATATTGCTGGATTTAGCTCCAATTACCAAATCCACTGCACATAATATTAGGTTGTTTGTCTCATCTGTCAAGCAGCAGCTCGCTTCACTTAAAAATTTAAAGCATAATATAGTTTCCTAGGATTCTATACTTCTATGCATTTTTACTAGGAAATACCCACAGAAAGCGCATTGATTGCTTTTTTAGAACATCGAGCCCTTGCTCTTGAAAATGCAGAGAAAACACAGACTCAAACCCCTGCTACGAAGGCTGCTCACACAGTGACAGTGAAGGACGTTGCAGGAGCAACTGATAAGTCAGAACCGCCGCCACCTGCCTGAACGCTGTATAAGCTGCCACACAAACTGTTTACTTGTCCAAAATTTAAGTTGATGTCAGCTGAACAGAGGTCAAAATTCGTCACTGACAACAATTTATGTCAAATATGCTTAATATTTGATAACAAAAGTGTAGATACTTCTTCAAGTGTCAAGTATGCAAGCAAAAGCACAACACATTGCTTCACAAAGATGCGGTTAAGTCGCCAGTGACTCTATTTATAAAATCCTGTGCGACACAAGTCCTATTGCCTACAGCAATAGTAAAGCTCATAGCGAGCATTGGGACCGAAGTTCATGTGAAGGCACTACTTGATAGCGGATCTCTGGTATCCTTCATTATAAGCGAGTTGGTTGATTTACTGCAAATACAACCCAATGATGTAAACAAATATGTCAATTTACAGCTACATTCAATAACAAAAGAGTTCAAAATGTATGTCACATGTCACATATTAGACAACATTACCACAAAATTACCCCAGGTCGGGATACCATCGGAAAACTTCATCCTGCCTCCAAATGTAACACTGGCTGACAAAGAATTTAACAAGCCAAATGTGATACATATTTTATTGGGTGCGGACATATTTTTTTAGGTGCTGATCTCGCCTGAGGATTCCACCACCTTAACCAGTTTATCAAAGGATGGGGCCAGCCAGCAGCTACCAGTTCTACACACACACAGTTTGGTTGTGTGATCGCAGGTTCCCTGCCAACAACTCAACAATCAAATCAAGTAAAATCATTTGTTTTGTAATACATGTGACACCTCGTTTAATGACAGTCTCTCTTTGTTTTGGGAGTCTGAGAAAATATCTGATTTCTTTCCGGAAAAACTGCCAGAACCTGAGACTTGTGAGTAAATATTTTGTAATTCTGTAAATCTAGACACACGAAATAATAAGTTTGAAGTTGCTTTATCTATTAAATTACCACTAGAGTCAATAAACGAAACACTCGGTTAGACTTTCAATTTAGCTCTCAAAAGGTATCTAAATCTAGAAGATAGGTTTCAAAAGGATCCAGAGCTCCACAAACTGTACTTAGAATTTATTCATGAGTATATAGAACAAGGTCATGGCACATTTATAGATATCAGTCAATATGATCTCAACTCTGATCCAGTATATTTTCTGTCACATCACGCAATACTTAGGCCATATAAAAAGACCAAGCACTAAGTGTCGTGTAGTCTTTGATAGTTAAATGAAAAGTTATAAGAAAATTTATCTTAACGATTTATTGTCAAATGGCCCAGTGGTGCAGAAAGAGTTGATAGACGTTTTATTATTATTTAGAGCTGGTGAATACATTTTTGTAACTGACATTAAAGCGATGTTCATAAATATATTACTAAGTCCGAAATATAGATCATTACAAAATATCCTTTGGAGGGACAACGCCAAGGATAACATTCAATACAACTTAATACGGTCACATACGGACTCAAATCCTCCTCGTACTTAGCTACACGGTGTTTGAAGGAGTTGGCTGTTCGATATAGGGAACAATATCTACTGGCCGCTCGTATTATTGAACACTCGACATACGTAGACGATGCCTTAATGTCAGAAGATTCATCAGAATTATTAATTGAATTAAAAAGCAGTTTTTTACTAGAAATCGGTGGTTTTCATTTGCACAAATGGTACTCAAATTGTGCTTCATTGCTGAACGATATTCCAAAATCACAACAACATTTTGATGATATCGAGTTAGGAAAAGATAATGATACTACGCTAAAAACATTAGGTATCACTTATAACATTAGTACTTACGTCACCCAGCACTAACACAAACATGCCTACAAACAAGCGCAACATTTTAAGCTTTATTGGGAAGTTGTATGATCCCTTGGGTTATGTAGGGCCGATGCTAGTAACCTCAAAAGCAATTATGCAAAAGCTTTGGCAACCACAAGTGGGTTGGGACGCACGGCTACCTGAAGAGTTGCTAAAGGTATGGTGTGATTTGTTAGCGCCATCTGCCGGAGTGGCGGCGAACCAACTTGAAAGCAAGCGGACGACCGGCGTTGCACCGAGGCTGCGTAAGCGCAGTGGATGCAGCCCGCTGGAAGAACATGTAGTTCGGCGTTCGTCCACAGTCTGCAAGGGGCGCTGTCGAAAACAATATAAGCCGCGGCTCCAGCCCTCTCTTTCTCTTTTTGCCGTAACACCACGCTCATAGCACAATTAATTAAGTACCTACCTACCATAGATTGTAATTTCTTACAACATAATTAATTTATACAAAAAAATAAAAAATAATCATTGAAGAGCACCCTATCCAGACAATCTTCCCCATAAAAATTAAATCAGCAAAAAACAGATTTTTTTAACAGCTTAAGAGACATGTCGCCGATAACTATTCCAAGACATATCAGTCTAAGAGACGCACGCTCTGTTTAGATAATAGGATTTGCTGATGCCTCGAGCACCACAGCTTACGGGTGCTGTTTATACCTACGTGTCACCGATCAAACAGGTGTAGTAAAACTCGCTTTGTAGAATAATCTCACTTTATTACCAACACCTTGCTACATAAACTAACCTCACTTTTTTACAAACAACTTAGTTTAGTCTAGACAACTGTCTCCTCCGCTTGCTCAAACTCAACTGCCATCATTGCCGCCTCTCGCCCCCATCCGTCTCATCATCCCTTCCAGCCATCCAACCTGAAGTTAGTCATAAGACCAACTTCCGAACCGAATGTATGGAAAGGTGCTGCCATTTTTGAATAAATTAAATAAGTAAATTTAATCAATATAAGCAACCTAACACAGGTAAAGTTAAAATATGTTTATTATACCGAACAAGCGTTCAAAGTCACGTGTGAACCCAATAAGGCACAGCCTAACAGTGCAGTGCCCAGGCTCGAGCTCAATGCTGCAGTATTGCTTACAAAACTAGTCGTCAGAGTGCATGATACGTTGCGTCACAAATTAAATATAGATGATGTTCACTTATATTCGGACTCACAAATAGTCCTAGCATGGATTAAAACCGATATAACCGCCCTCAATATAATATGTAGTAAATCGAGTGAAGGTAATTACCCAGCTTACCCACAAATACCACTGGTCCTACATACGCTCAGAGGATAACCCAGCTGACTGCTTAAGCAGAGGAGTCCTACCCAGCGAGCTGCATGATCATCCTTTGTGGTGGGAAGGCCCAAAGCTTTTGTATAAAGGTAAGTATAAGCTAATGGATATGCATGAACTGCCGGTCCCCAGCGAATTGCCTGAAATGAAAACTTGCTCAGCGACGTCAAGTTCTTCGGTTTGTATGTCTTAATTACAAGTGAACAACCTTTACAGCTAGACTTTCTAGACACATATTCAGACATAAACAAAATGCAACACATTTTGGCATACATACTACGTTTTACTAAAAATGTAAGGTCAAATAGTTTAAAAAAATAAAAAAATTACATCTCCAGTAAAGAATTTAGATGACTTATTGCGATTGATAGTTAAATACGAGCAGCAAAAACACTTCAAAGAAGACATTCATAGTTTAAAGTATAAGCAAAGCGCTTTAAAAGGTAATTTAAAATCTCTATGTCCATTCCTTGATAACAATGGTCTAGTTAGAGTGGGAGGTCGTTTAGAAAACTCGTCGATACCCTATTCACAAAAACACCTTGTTATTTTGCCGCGAGATTCCCGCGTGACACATTTAATTATTCACTGCGAGCATATAAAAAATCTACATGCAGGCCCTAGGATTGTTTTGTCAACTATTAATCAAAGGTTTTGGATAGTTCATGAACTGAGAGAAATTAAGAAAGTCTTACACAAATGCATTTTTTTTTTAAATTAAAAGCTAATTCAGCCAAACAATTAATGGCACACTCCCACATGATAGAGTCAACGCTGGTAGGCCTTTCCAAAAGGTAAGTCTAGATTTTGCAGGTCCAATAATGATTAAGCAGTCTAGGGTCAGAAGGTCGATAGAAACAAAAGCGTATGTTTGTGTGTTCGTTTGTTTCGTAACTAAGGCTATTCATTTAGAGCTAGCTTCAGACTTAAAAACAGATTTTTTTTAGCTTGTTTAAAACGCGTAAAGGTGTCCCAACCGACATTTAATAGCGAAAATGCGTCAACTTTTAAAAGCGCGAACAGTTAATTAAACGATTTATACAAACTGCAAAGTTCAAACACGCATCAGGCGAAATTTCATGATTTTTCATCTCAAAAAGGGATAACATTCCATTTTGTTCCTTGCTATTCCCCAACATTCGCAAGGTTAGCTAAAGCAGGTGTCAAAAGCATGAAGTTCCACCTGAAAAGGGTTGTACAAACAGCGACACTTACCTACGAAGAATTGAATACAGTTCTTTGTCAAATAGAGTCAATTTTAAACAGCAGACTCTAATGCCACTACCAAGTGAAGCAAGTGATTATTCTTGTCTTACACCTGGTCATTTTCTTATAGGCACAGCATTAAACGCATAACCAGAACCTGTAAAACCTGTTGTTATTAATAGATTGAAGTTCTGGAAGCAGTGTAGTAGTATCACTAACTCTTTTTGGAAAGTGTGGAGTAAACAATACCTTAACATTTTGCAAACACGTTCTAAATGGACAAACGTCCAACCTAATGTTCAAGTAGGTTCATTTGTATTGCTCAAAGACGATAACACAGCCCCTATGCAGTGGCCACTCGCTAGAGCTGCTCAAACATTCCCTGGTAATGATAACAGAGATAGAGTAGTAGAAGTAAGAACTGCTAATAGCAGAACCCATAAACTATCAATTGTCAAAATATGCCCACTTCCAATAGAATAAATTTGGCATTTATTTGTGTTTAGTTATAAGAGGGTCTGATTTGATAAACTGTTTTCCTTGTAAACTAATTTGAAACAATTTAGTACATTAAGTTAATATTATTACATTAAGTTATTAGTTAAGTTATATTAAGTTTAAAAGGTAGTAATACCTAAAGCTTATTGCTTATGTAAAAGCATTTAATTCAATAATAACATAAGAACAAGGTAGTTGTTTAGAATATCTTATTTTTTTATGTTTAGCAAGATGTACCTGTTATGTTTTTTTTATGCATCTATAAATTACGGATGTTACTTTTGATTCTTCCCCTAAGTGGAGTATTGCTGTTCGCTGCATAAAATAAGTTTACTCACAACAATAATACTGTTTCTTCTCTCTTTTTATTCAGATACAAATAGATAGATAAAATACTGAATTTGTAAAATTAAATCTTGTACACTAGTACTACAAAAATTCATATAGGTACTTCTCAATTTGTTTTTATATTGTTGATAACAAAGATGTACTCAGTAATGTTTTAACTTTTTTTTAACTCGCTATGTTTAAGTTTCATTTGCTGCGGCTGGTAGTATGTTGGTATCCCCAACATTTTATTTATAAAATATTTTTAAGTATGGCAACCTTTTTTTCTGTAATGGGTAACTTCTGTGTTATGGTACAAAATACACGCGCTATTTTGAGACTCCGGGTTTTTGTTTTAAACCAGCTACCTATCGATACAATTTACAAAATAAACAATATCAAATGTATTAAATTATATTGTCATAAGAACGAAAGGTGCGTACCAAACGGATCAGTCCGCCAACAGGAAGGGGGTCAAGTTTAAATTACTGGATTTGATCCAAACAAACAAATAAATAAACAAACAGGGCCAGCTAAATAAAACCATTCAACAAAAGTCTCCCGCCGCATCTGTCCGCCTGTCTGAACGCGATTAACTCAAACACTACAAAACGGATTTTCATACGGTTTTTTTCAATAGACGGAGTGATTCAAGAGGAAGGTTTATGTGTACACTTCATTCGCAAAATTTCCACGGGAGCGAAGTCTCGGGTGGAAAGCTAGTTACTTATAGAAAAGCGCCCGCCGCCGCATCGGTGTCCCTCTGTACGAAATACTTATATAGGGTGGAATTTTGTAATGCCATTCAGGTGGCATAGTTTTCCTTTCATTTAAATTAAGTACTAAGTTTGTTAGAGAAATTTCATCCTTATAATTGAGCCTAGCGACCGATACAATAAAAGTACAGGGTGTAATTCTTATAGATTTTAGTCGGTTCGATTCCCGGGTGTGGCGAATTTTCGAAAATCCTTGAATGCAGTTTTCTTTCTTTAAAAAAATAAATGAATGTTTTCTTTGAGTACAATATTCTATCTACAGTATTAGGAGTACTTTCCCTTCAGGTGGCATTAGAAAATTCCACCCTGTATTTTAATGGTTTTGCAATAACAGATGAGACACGTGAGGTACATATTCTGTGCACCATGTTACTCTATACGCTAGATATTATCTCAATGTACAAAACCAACATTTTATTTCAGGTATGAACTGTCACACAATAATCAGAAGTTGACTGTAAAAAATGTGGAAGATATCACTCTTGGCTTTTATAAGTGCAAATATGACACTAAGGCCTCAGAAGAGAAAGAGTTGCACGCAGAGGCCAGCACAGGGGGAGAAGAGACCACGATGATGGTTCATGTCGATGGAACCACGGAAGGTAGTTTTTTTTTTTACCAGCCCATTTACGTCCCCACTGAGGCGCACGGGCCTCCTTTCGAAACACGAAGGGGATTTAGGCCATAGTCCACCACGCCGGCCCAATGCGGGTTGTTAAACTACGGAAGGTAGCTAAATTCATCATCATCATCAGCCTGTATCAGTCCACTGCTGGACATAGGCCTCTCCTATGGCACGCCACTGAGCTCGGTCTTCAGCTCTCCTCCTCCAACCACTGCCCGCTACTTTACGAATATCGTCACCCCACCTAGTAACAGGGCGCCCTACGCTACGTTTGCCGATTCGTGGTCTCCATTCTAGAACTTTTCTGCCCCAACGGCCATCGGTTCTACGACAGATATGACCAGCCCACTGCCACTTAAGCTTGCTAATTCGCCGGGCTATGTCGGTAACTTTGGTTTTCTGACGGATTATTTCGTTTCGAATCCGATCCCTCAAAGAAATACCGAGCATAGCTCTTTCCATAGCTCGCTGAGCGACCTTAAATTGGTGGACTAGTCTCACTGTGAGTGGCCACGTCTCGGCTCCGTATGTCATCACGGGTAGGACGCACTGATTGAAAACTTTCGTTTTCAGGCTTTGAGATATGGGTGACGTGAAGACTCGGCGGAGTTTCCCAAACGCTGCCCAGCCCAGCTGTATCCGTCTCTTAGCTTCCCCATCGAAGTTGTTTTTACCTACTCGGATCATTTTTCCCAGGTACACATATTCAGAAACAACCTCGAGGGGAACTCCGTTTACCGCGACCGGCCCCGGGTCAACATGTTCGTTGAACATGACTTTGGTTTTATCCAAGTTCATCCGGAGCCCTATACGCTGAAACGCATTAGCTAGACTGTCCAGATCCTGCAGCGTTTCAGCCATAATGACGATGTCGTCTGCAAATCGTAGGTGCGAGATGTGTTCACCGTTTATATTGATCCAGCGTCTTTCCAGTCCAGCGTCTTGAACATATCCTCCAGAGCGTTAGTGAATAGTTTCGGTGATATGACATCACCTTGTCGCACTCCTCGACGCAGGTGGATATGTTCGGTCTGCTGATTCTCTATTTGGACGGTCATCGTTGCGGCTTCATAAAGACATCTCAGCACCTCGATGTATCGCCAGTCTACTTGGCATCGCTGCAGGGATTCCAGAACAGACCAGGTTTCGATTGTGTCAAAAGCCTTCTCATAGTCCACACAAGCTAGACACAGGGGCCGATTGTACTCTTCAGTTTTCTGTACAACCTGGCGCACTGTGTGGATGTGGATGGTTCTACGAAATCCGGCCTGTTCGGGAGGTTGAAACTCGTCGAGTCTTCTCGCAAGACGATTCGTGATGACCCTTGAAAACAGCTTATATACGTGGCTCAAGAGCGATATCGGCCTGTAGTTTTTCAATAAGGTTTTGTCAACTTTCTTGAAAAACAAGATGACTACGCTCTTGTTCCACGCACACGGAGTTCTCCCGGTAAAGAGAACGGTGTTAAATAGCTCCTGGAGCTCCCTCAGTACGGGAGTTCCCCCTGCCTTAAGAAGCTCAGTTGTTATACCGTCCTCACCTGGGGCTTTTCCATTTTTAAGCTGTCTAAGGGCCAGCTCGATCTCGTTCAGGCTGATTTCGGACAGGTCTTCTGTGAAGTGGCGTGTGAGGGTAGCTCGGTAGTCGCTATTTCGAGATTCAGGTCGAGGTGCGTAGGAGGCGTAGAGCTGGCTGTAGAAGTTTTTAACTTCCGAGAGGATCTCCGGCTTTGAGGTGACCTTCATCCCCGTGGCTGTGGTCAACTTCGTCAGGTGGCTTCTCCCGAGTGACTGGACGAACACTTTCGACCCCCGGTTTTGCTCAATTGCTTTTTCAACCAAGAGCGCATTGAAAGCTCGGAGGTCACGTCGTACCAGTTTCGTGATTTGTTTGTTGAGCGCCCGGTGTTCTGACAAAGTTGACGGGGGATTTTCTCGTCTTTTACTCATTAGCTCTAAAGTCCCTCTCGAAAGTTTTGACTTCTTGCCTGTAAGCCTCATTTGGCAGAGCTTTGTGCCTTCCTCCCGAAGAGTGCTCAGTACTTGATCGTAGTTAAATTAAACTACGGCAATTTAATATGGTATGACTTAGAATTACCTAGTTAGCGCAACTTTAAAGCAGTGGTTCTTTACGTTTTAGTACCTAATGGAGGATCATTTTACAAAATATCTGTCTTGCCGCGGACCACCAAATGTTTCGAGGTAAAATTAATTAAAGGGTTGTTCTACAGATATACCTACATGTACTATTGTTCATTTTCAACAGTGTTTTAATTTTTTTACGAAAATTTTACTTCTCTTGATTTACTAACTTCTGTATCTTAGGTTAAGTCCTAGCCAAAGCAAAACACTTGAAGGCTCTGACATCCAGTCCATTACAGCGATTGTGTCGACTCGTTCTTATAAAATATTTCATACAATATTGTTGGGATAGCTTCGCAGACCACTTCAGGTGCACACCACACCGACCGGTTAAGAACCACTGGTTAAGCTTTAGAGGGTGGTTCTTCTCAAGTGGTGAATCCGGAAAAGTGAGATGCGAGACTAGGAGACGTATTTTTGAAACAGTAGTCAAAAGTGCTAATGTAATTCACAATTTTACTGATGTAAATATGTCACTGCATTGACATGTTCAAGAAACATTTTATATTATGTTCAATGAAATAAACATTTTTGAGTTTGAGTTTGAATCTTGACGCATTTGAATTCGGTGTTGCCATAAAGTAAGGAAACTTAAATAGGTTTCGTTGCACGCAGAAAAAATAAAAACCGGCACTTGTAGGAATTTTTTGAAGAAAGAAACGTTTAAAAAAAGTTTACCTTCTCGAAATTTTAGGACAATACACAATCGGTGTACGAAGGACGGGAGGAGTTTATGCAGGGGAAATACATTGAAAACATGGCAGTATGTCTTCATAGATTCCTTTGCCTTTTCCGAAATGATAAATTTTACAAAAAAAACGTGTTTAACTGTCAATGTCACTGCGCGCTTTCTACTCATAGCTTCGATAAACTAGACTCTTAATAGAAAATGCAAAACGAGTGGGTCGGACCACTCGATGCAGAATTCACGGAATGAATTTTGAAAAACAGTGATTTAGCGGATTCGCATGCGATTCTTGTCAATTTGTATGCGAATTGGAATTCTATTGTTTAAAAAATAGGTCTCTAGTGTTTATTGAGCAGTGGTCAGCGGCAAGAGAGGGCGCAAAACGAAAGAAAGATCCTCTTATGCGGCGAGCGGCCATTAATACTTCAATGCGAGCGGCGCACTTTTTCTTACTCCTTCACGCGAAATTTACTGAGCGGATTTTAATGAAACTTTGTAGTAATATAGTTAAGACATCAGATTATCACGGGCTTTATAATTTGAAGTCCCGGATGGAAAGGTGGTCCTACTAATATTATGAAGAGAAAAGATTTGTTCGTTCGTAACAAGTCCCATGATACAAGTACTGGCCACGTTACCGCGTTGTATGGCCAGCGTTCCCATATATGTACGGACGGTCGCCCATCAGATTACCAGCGGAAACGTGCACTCTGTGCTGTTGTGATAAGAGCGGATTTTCAATGTAAATGGAGTAATCTGATGCGCTGGCCTCTGTACATATGTTCCTTCCGAAGCATTGGTAGTTTACATTCACTTTTAATAAGTGGTGCGATGAATATTAGGTCCTTTGAATTGAATATTTAAACTTAAATAATTACAGGGGCGCCAAACCTGTAGGCCAGGGCGGCGAAAACCCACGGTACGCCACGTCACGAATAAACACAAAAACTATACTGGACCAATTTTAAAAATCTTTCACCATTAGATACTATATTACACTATCCCTGAGTACCATAAGCTACATCATTTTTACTATATTACACTATCCCTGAGTACCATAAGCTACATCATTTTTACTATATTACACTATCCCTGAGTACCATAAGCTACATCATTTTTACTATATTACACTATCCCTGAGTACCATAAGCTACATCATTTTTACTATATTACACTATCCCTGAGTACCATAAGCTACATCATTTTTACTATATTACACTATCCCTGAGTACCATAAGCTACATCATTTTTACTATATTACACTATCCCTGAGTACCATAAGCTACATCATTTTTACTATATTACACTATCCCTGAGTACCATAAGCTACATCATTTTTACTATATTACACTATCCCTGAGTACCATAAGCTACATCATTTTTACTATATTACACTATCCCTGAGTACCATAAGCTACATCATTTTTACTATATTACACTATCCCTGAGTACCATAAGCTACATCATTTTTACTATATTACACTATCCCTGAGTACCATAAGCTACATCATTTTTACTATATTACACTATCCCTGAGTACCATAAGCTACATCATTTTTACTATATTACACTATCCCTGAGTACCATAAGCTACATCATTTTTACTATATTACACTATCCCTGAGTACCATAAGCTACATCATTTTTACTATATTACACTATCCCTGAGTACCATAAGCTACATCATTTTTACTATATTACACTATCCCTGAGTACCATAAGCTACATCATTTTTACTATATTACACTATCCCTGAGTACCATAAGCTACATCATTTTTACTATATTACACTATCCCTGAGTACCATAAGCTACATCATTTTTACTATATTACACTATCCCTGAGTACCATAAGCTACATCATTTTTACTATATTACACTATCCCTGAGTACCATAAGCTACATCATTTTTACTATATTACACTATCCCTGAGTACCATAAGCTACATCATTTTTACTATATTACACTATCCCTGAGTACCATAAGCTACATCATTTTTACTATATTACACTATCCCTGAGTACCATAAGCTACATCATTTTTACTATATTACACTATCCCTGAGTACCATAAGCTACATCATTTTTACTATATTACACTATCCCTGAGTACCATAAGCTACATCATTTTTACTATATTACACTATCCCTGAGTACCATAAGCTACATCATTTTTACTATATTACACTATCCCTGAGTACCATAAGCTACATCATTTTTACTATATTACACTATCCCTGAGTACCATAAGCTACATCATTTTTACTATATTACACTATCCCTGAGTACCATAAGCTACATCATTTTTACTATATTACACTATCCCTGAGTACCATAAGCTACATCATTTTTACTATATTACACTATCCCTGAGTACCATAAGCTACATCATTTTTACTATATTACACTATCCCTGAGTACCATAAGCTACATCATTTTTACTATATTACACTATCCCTGAGTACCATAAGCTACATCATTTTTACTATATTACACTATCCCTGAGTACCATAAGCTACATCATTTTTACTATATTACACTATCCCTGAGTACCATAAGCTACATCATTTTTACTATATTACACTATCCCTGAGTACCATAAGCTACATCATTTTTACTATATTACACTATCCCTGAGTACCATAAGCTACATCATTTTTACTATATTACACTATCCCTGAGTACCATAAGCTACATCATTTTTACTATATTACACTATCCCTGAGTACCATAAGCTACATCATTTTTACTATATTACACTATCCCTGAGTACCATAAGCTACATCATTTTTACTATATTACACTATCCCTGAGTACCATAAGCTACATCATTTTTACTATATTACACTATCCCTGAGTACCATAAGCTACATCATTTTTACTATATTACACTATCCCTGAGTACCATAAGCTACATCATTTTTACTATATTACACTATCCCTGAGTACCATAAGCTACATCATTTTTACTATATTACACTATCCCTGAGTACCATAAGCTACATCATTTTTACTATATTACACTATCCCTGAGTACCATAAGCTACATCATTTTTACTATATTACACTATCCCTGAGTACCATAAGCTACATCATTTTTCCAAATTACTACGAGAACGAAGTTAACGCTTTTCATAATCCCTACTTCCCTACTTAATATTATAAATGTAAAAGTAACTCTGTCTGTCTGTTACGCTTTCACGCCTAAACTACTGAACCGGTTTTTTACAGAGATTGATTAGACCTTCGGAAAGGACATAGGCTACATTTTATCCCACAGCTGGGCATCACGATTATATAACCTTAGGGTATAACCTGTAGTCCACGCGGGCGGAGCCGCGGGCGGAAAGCTAGTAAAAAAATAAAAATATTTTTTTATCGTAGTAGTGCCTGTTGTATCGTGTCCCTCTTTGTATGTTTCTATTTATATGTATATTGTGTACAGAGAGCCGCACATCAGGTTACCACACGCGTGTGCTCTGTGCTGTTACGATAAGAACGCTTTTGCAATGGAAATGATGCGCTGGCGGCTGTACAATAAACAGTATTTTTTTTTAAGCGCCGAGCACCGCCGGCCGCCGCTCCTGGCGCAGCCCCCGGCACTGACCCAGCCGCCGCTGCTCCTACTGCTGGAGCACTTACCTCAAAGTTTAAGAAAGTATCATAAGCTCTGGAAGACATATGGAAGTATAGGGATAGTTATAGATTACTAAAAAAAAAGTCGCTAAATTAGAACTAATGTGTTGCAAAAATTAAATACATGAGTGCGAAAATGAAATAACGTCCAATCCTAAATTCTTTTGGTCATATTTCAAGTCCATCTTTGCTAAAAATGGTGTACCACAGCTTATCTATATCTATATACATATTATAAAGAGGAAAGATTTGATTGTTTGTTTGTTTGCATCGAATAGGCTCAGAAACTAGTGGACCGATTTGAAAAATTCTTTCACCATTAGAATTCTACATTATCCGGGATGGACATAGGGTACATGATTTTCCCGAATTCCCACGGGAACGAAGTCCCGCGCGGGAAGCTAGTGCACTATAAAGGTAGGTCTGCCTCCAAGGGTTCCGATCATGATTGATTTTGTGGCGTCTAAACGCGCCACAATTCAATGCCACCAAGGCAAACGAGCATATCTCGTTCTTTCTCCTCTGCTCTATCTGTCTCACTCTTTCTTCGCTCATTCTACACTTTTCCATTCACACGCTTCCTTCTTCTTCTCGCGATTCTCACGCGCTCCACACGTCTCTCGTTAGACAGGCTTAGAATTAAGACCTAGAAGTGAATACGTGATTATTACATCCTTACAAAATTAATTGGTGTGTATTTTGGGTTGTGAAATAAACAGTTGTTATATCTATTACGGAGTTGTGATTTCATCATCCTGTCAGTGCTTCACACTACCACGACCACCAAATTGGTGATCCCAGACTACCGCATCAAAATTTTTTTTTGGAACTAACCTTTTTCGTGCTTCTCTGAACATTGGGGAACGAACGAACTGAACGTTTAATACTCAATCAATACTCCATTTCTGAACGCAAACGTCAAAGTGACATTAACTGTGTTTTCGTTTGTTTTTGTTTTTTGCCAACTAACTTTTGCATAACTTTAACAAAATTTTGTTACTTTAACCAAGTTTTATTATTAATTTGTGACCAAATTGCAATTGGTGTGTGTTTGCACGGGTTTGTACACCTTATTTTTGGTTTGTTTACCTTTGGTTCTCCTATAGAATCAAACAGGGCGAATTTTTGATTGTAACAATTTTTTGTGTTTTGTTTTATACTGCTACTGTTGTCTATTAACCCGTTCGTTTTAATAACACATAGCTTTAGTTTCAACAATTCTTAATCTCTCATTTTATTAACACAATGGCCGAAGGGGAATCTAACAAACCCCCTAACACTGATGGTGATGGTGAGGGTTTTTATGATGCGTCTGGTGGGGATCGCATGGTGTGTAGGGTCTCCATACGGACGCCGACATTTTGCAAGGACAGACCGGCGTTATGGATCGCCAGTCTTGAGGCACAATTTTCCATTAACAAGATCACACAGGAATCCACTAAATTCAGTTATGCGGTGGCACACCTCGACACTTCATGTACACGGGAGGTCGAGGACATCATTACAAACCCACCTAATGAGGATCCCTACGGTAAACTTAAAAAGGCTGTCATATCCAGGTTTTCAGAATCGCATGAGGAAAAAATAAGACGACTGCTCGAAAAAGAAATGA